>JANTPZ010115180.1:0-23316 GCA_025593235.1 Vachellia pachyceras
CTCTCTTTCTCTTTCTTACTTTCCTCTTTCATACCCACTTTTTCTTACTTTTTTACCTCGAAATCTGTAAAAGCTATAACTTCCCAAACATAAATCACATTTCAAAATCTAGGTTTTACCTCAAAATCTGTGAAACCTAAATTTCAAACCTAGCATCCAAACCAGCCCTACGTTGGTTTTGCATGTCGGCCCCTTTATAAGAGGTACGCGTACGCGTCACAAGCATGGGAATGATTGACGTCTGGACACGAGTTATAGGCTTATGGCCTTGTTGCATAATTGATTAATAAATATGAAAAAATTAGTTAATTAAGTTAGCTATATAAAACAAGCAGTTTAATTAAAAAAATTTTTATAGAATAGAATGCTGTAATTAACCACTATCGATAAAAACTCCTTTAATACATAAATATATTATAAATTCATGAGATGGAGTGAAGCACGATTTTATATTTAAATAAAAAGAAACATCTTATGTACATGAAGAAGTAGCTTCCTTTTTGGTTTTGGAATTTTGTCTGCTTAGTTTCATATGCAGGAGAGGCAAACCACACCCCCAGCTGGCAAGGGTCGGCTCGTCTCTCTGGGGGGTGTGTGTGTGTGTGTGTGTGTGTTTTGTTTTTGCAAATACATCCCTTCATTTTGTCCAATTTTATATGAAGTTAATCATGTGAAAATCAAAACATAAGCATATATCAATAACAATAAGTGGAAGATATAATTAGATATTCCGCAATCATGTAAAATTAAATTATTTTTCTGGGTTGGAAGTGCTTGAACCTGATAATCAAGACTGACATACTGATAATTAAACATCGATGTATGCTCCGCGAAGGAAGCTTATAACTTAGGCAGGCATAGTGACAATACCCCTTTTTAAGCAGCAAATAATTTGTGTTTTTAATATGAGCTAAAAACCAACTATCCAGAACTTATTGAGTATTGTACCTCAACATCACCAAAATTCTTCATTGAGTCTTTCTTAAGTACAAGATTATGAGTTCGATCATGTTGCAATGGAGTGTTGGATTAGAATTAGATATCTGGGTGGGGTACGTACACAGACAAAATAGAAAACGACTATGATAAGGTAAGGGGATGACAGACAGTGTGTGAAGGAGACATTAATTAATTGATTGGGAAAAGCTAAAGACGGAGGTGGTTGCCAATTGATGAGGGCGTTGACATGTAGTATCATATGAAAGAGGAAATGCATGAAACCCTACAACTCCTTATTACAACAACGTATTAAGGTTCCCTTCAATTATCATCCCAATACCAGTTCTGTCGTTCAACCATGCACCCTTGTGGCTTGTCATCTTCAGAGCTCTCTCTCTCTGCGTTTTGTCATCATGCTCAGCCATCTGAATGTATGCTCCAACTATACATATGCTACTGGTTTCATTTGTTTATTTCGAAATTGATTGATTGTCTCACCCAATTTCCTTCAGTTTTTTTTGGGAACTCGGCGAACTTTCTTTAATGCCTCCTCACTTGTTTCATTTGTTTATTTCGAAATTGATTGATTGTCTGCACTGACACACAGGCACATGCATATATGCCCCCCGCTTGATTCTGGAGTTTTGCTTTCATATCTTACCCTTGAAAATGATCATAATCAAATCCTGTATATATACATACATTGCACTTGCACTCGCAAGTTATATGCGTTTTTTACTTGAGCTGGGTGGTATTATTGCTATACATCACAAGTCTGCTATTGGGAATATGTTACCTCATAAGGGAGACCTTATAAGATTTTGAGCTCTAGCTGGTAGTTATTTTTTTGGGCAAGATTTTTTAAAGACCCGTGTTCATGACAGAGAAAGTTTTGGACAGAGAATATATTTTATAATGGCTTATCTGATCACTTCTAGTCCTCATTATTTATAGACTATGTTACAGAGGAGTACATGCTAGAACTGTTGCACCCATCATCTCGTAGATCCACAATAATAGGGTCCACTGCATTGAGTTGTGGGCACGTGTAATCGAAGTGGATAACTGTAAGGACTAAGTCTAACATTGCTACATGGGCTTATTAGGAAGGGGCCTAACTATGGATTGGGCTTGTGTTTTAACAATGACATGCTTTGAAAATTTCGAACCTTTCAAGTTATTTAACGCAGACTTCCCAGCATAGAGATTGAAATCTTTTGTCGTGCCCTTGAACCGGTCTCTGTTTTTTTCTGGCCAATCCTTGAACAGGTCTTGCATAATAAGTCGAGTCAGCTAAAGTCTCGTTTTGTGATGGATTCCAATGCGAGAATACAAATAAATGTAAATAGGTTATAACTAATAAACAATTAATGTTATCAAGTGCCGTATAAATAAGATGGAATTGAGGGATTGATCTGTAGGGCAGAGGCCAAATATCGAAGACAGTGTGGAGCGTATCCTATTGAAGACAAGTGATTTAATTTGAAGTGAAATTTTAACGCATTGACCGGCGAAAGTGCTATGGGTTTGTTTAGATAGCCTGTTGGAAGAACAGACATAAATTTTAAGGTAAATAAGTGAGAAAAATTTTATCACAATAAACGTAAAAATGAATTTTGATTGTCTAAACAGGCAAACAAAAGAAGCCTAATATATACTTTCCTTCATGCTACGTGATCATACTTGTTTGTCCACCCACGACTATTAGTATTCCTATTTTGCATGACGGAATGCCCACGTAAGCCTTGTCCTAAAATAGGATAAGAGATCACCATCATTACGCAATCTATCTATATAATCATGAATCATATGAGTAAAACGGCGACGTGCCATCTTCTGAAAAGCGCATTTTTGACCTCCTGCAAAGTCAACATTTCTTAATAGCTCCTTTTATTTTTCGATTCAAAGGTCAAAATATTCGCCTCCAAAACCAACCCTCTCTCCTCCGAATGGCGTGTCTTAAAGCTTATCAATTTAAAAACAATCCGTCACCATTTTCACCACGCTCATTACCGGCTCTCCCTGTTTCCCGGTTCTCTTAACTCGGGCCTCCCACCGCCACGTGTCCTCCCTCTAACACCTATAAATATCCCAACCATCCCGTTTCCCTCCTCTTTCTTATCCTTCGGCGCCACCAGCCTGCAAATTTTTCTCTCCCATTCTTTTATTCTGTCTCGCTTGAAATTTCTCGAAAATTTTCTTGGATGAAAGACGAACAGGGAGGCACAATGGTGGCTGAGACTTCTGGTTTTCACCGGCCCAGATTCGGAGCTCTCTTGCACTCCGATCCGACGTCTTTTTGCTCCACTGGTGGCTACGAAGGCGAGGATTCGACTTCAAGCCCGCTAAACTACGCAGACAGCACCACCACCAGAAACGCCAGTACTCCTTGGTTGATGTCTCCTTGGAATCCAATGGCCTCGCCGTACACCAAATCTCCCTGGTTGTTGTCGTCGCCTATGCATGATAATACGTTTCACGCCGACGATAAGGACGGATACCACCAAAATAGCCTCATCAAGTCACTCGTCCGTGAGGAGGGTAACATATATTCTCTCGCCCTTTCCGGGGACTTGTTATACACGGGAACCGATAGCAAGAACATAAGAGTCTGGAAGAATCTCAAGAGCCACGGGGGATTTAAATCGAGCAGTGGGTTAGTGAAAGCCATTGTTATCTCCGGTGAGAAAATCTTCACTGGTCACCAGGACGGAAAAATCAGAGTTTGGAAGTGTTCACAGAAATTCCCTGGCTATCATAAACGCATTGGAACCTTGCCCACTTTCAAGGACTACGTCAAAAACTCGATGAATCCAAAGAACTACGTGAACATCCGGAGGCACAAAAAAACGCCGAGAATCAAACATTTTGACGCTGTTTCAAGCCTGAGTTTGGACGAAAATCACGGGTTGCTATACTCTGGCTCGTGGGATAAAACCTTGAAAGTGTGGAGAATATCGGATTTCAAATGCCTGGAATCTATCCAGGCACATGATGACGCCGTGAACTCGGTGGTATCTGGGTTCCAGTTCTTGGTCTTCACCGGTTCGGCAGACGGGACGGTGAAGGTGTGGAGGAAAGAGACTACGTGGGATGGAAAGACGAGGCACGTCCTCGATCGGATTCTGTTGAAGCAGGAAAACGCCGTAACAGCTCTGGCGGTGAACACTTGGTCGACGATTGTATATTGCGGGTCGTCGGACGGGGTGGTGAACCTCTGGGAACGTTATCAGAAGAACAGCCTCAGGCACGCAGGTGTCCTGAGAGGCCACAAGCTGGCGGTGCTATGCTTGGCCGCCGGTAAGAACCTGGTGTTCAGTGGTTCGGCGGACAGGAATGTTTGCGTGTGGAGAAGGGAGGTGAATGGGGTCCACACGTGTCTTTCGGTTCTGACGGGTCACACCGGACCCGTAAAATGCGTCGCCGCGGAACAAGAGGGGGAAGACGAAGACGCACAGCACAGGTGGACGGTTTACACGGGGAGCCTGGACAAGTCGGTGAAGGTGTGGCGAGTGTGGCCTCACGCCGCGGAGACGGGGGCAGCGCAGGGCTTGTGGGGTGACGTACACGCCCCGATGACGCCGTCAGTGGAGAGAGTGAGCTATCCTCCGCCAGTAATAGGTGGGACAAACGCGAAGGAGAGCGGGATGCGTTGGTGGGTGTGAAAATGGAGGAAGGGATGATGACGAATGGTGACGCTCCTGGAATGGCGGTGGTGGCACGCGTGAAAGTAGAAGGGGCGGTTTGGTGGGTAAGTGGGCCCCGGAGTAAGGTTTCATGGTCTGTGATTGGGAGGAACGTGGACAATTGGAATCAGATACCTTAATAGGAAAGCGACTAATAGGAACCTGACACGTACGAGACAACTCAAAGATGAGCATCGCCCGGAGGACACAACTTCTTTCGAACGGTGCACACAAGTCAAGATAAAGCCATTTTGAAATCTGTAAATACCATCTTGAAATCCATAAAAATCATATCGAAATCTGTGAATTCATTCTGGATTCCGTAATTTCTTCTCAGAACCCGTAAACCTCATTCTCCCAACGAATTTTTAAACACACCCAATATTAAAATTTAAGCACTCACGCACACTTGCGTTGAGGGGGGGGGATTACATTTGGGATTGAATCAAGCGTTTATTAGAATTGTGGTTTGGGAAGGGTTTAGATGTTGTGGTTTTGAGTTTGTACATTTGTGCATATAATTAATGATCAGTGATCATTACAATTACAATTTTGTTTTATATATGCAATATATAGAAGACCAAGTGTAAAGTTAACGGTTGGGAGTTATTTTGACATTTGGTTTGAGCTGTGATATATGTCTATATATGTACATGCAGACAGACATACATATTGGAAGTTATATATAGATAGTGAAATTTGTGGAGTAGCACAAGAAACACACAATCCCATGATCTCATTTGATGTATTGAGTACAATCTGCTAGCAACCATGACGCAGAAGTAGCCTGCGCCCTCTTTTTATCTCATCGGGCCTGTTTTTGATCTGCTTGGGCCTATTTTGATAATAATGGGCCTATGTTTATCTATCATCCATAGCCCAGTGCATTTATAGGAACGCCCATGGCCGTGCTCTGAGCTACTGGGATTCGGATTCAAGAAAAATAATTAAGGAATAAGGAGTTTGCTAACTTATAATCATCTTATATAGTACTGTTGATCAGTAATATAAGAGTCTTGAGCTTTTTAAGAGATTAAAAACTAAATAAATTACTTAATTATAATATATATTCTGTAATATTTATATGTATCATTATATTATATATCAATCAATTTATACATTAAATAAATTAATTTAAATAAAATCATAAATATACTACTTAATCATCTTTCTTAATTCTTAAAAAGTTTAACTGACTCTTTCAATCATTTGCAGACAAGTTGGTCACAAAAATTCGTTAGCAAACAAGCACTAATGTATCTCTACTACATAAAATCAGATAGCATGGAATATGAAAGGCATAACTTTATTACTTTATAGATGTCATAAACTAAAGGAAATATAAAAGATAAAGAGATGAGGAGAGAATTAGAGAGAAAGATGAAGTAATGCTTTCTTCACTTAGATGTGTACAGGGTGTGGTACAAAGTGTCCTATTTATATGCTCTCAACTCCAAGTAATAGTTACATAGAATCAATGGCAAATTCAATCCTCATTAGTGTACAAAATGTAACCCTTGAGTTATTGGCATGATGACCCTGAAGATTATTCATTGTAGAGGTTATGGATGATGAAAAAAAAAACCAAAAGGTGAGAGTTTATGGACATCCATAATATATAATATTTTATAATAATAGATGGTTTTGTAAACATTATAATTATATATATATATGGATACTTATAAACTCTTGACCTTTCATATCACATTCACAGTAACCTCTTCCATGAATAGTTTTTAGGTTTTTTATTTTATAAAAAAATGGTTACATATTATCCACTCGAATTGACGCCTGTATTTATTCTACGTAATATTTAATTGAGTTGAAGGCATATATATATATATATATATATGAAAGTCATGCAATACATAAAATAAAGATCCAAATGAATAAGAATTGCTCATCTTCTCTTTACAGTTTATCTCTTATTTTGTTCATCTCCCAAATCCCAAATCTCTCATTTTTTAAAAAAATTCTTCTATTACTGAAACAAATAATTGCAGTAAAGTACTGATAATGAAATTATAATAGATATTATATTGGCATACATCCAATTTCTTAGAATCTTTACCAAATATGGATAATTTTATTATTGAATAATATTTAACTTAAAAAAAAGAAGATAAATAGAATTACAAACTTGCTATCTCAACAATATTAACCCAAACAATAAAAAATATCTAATCATCGGATGGACAACAACTTCAGTATTTCTTTTTATTTATTTACTATTCCACCAAAAATTTGGTGGTTACCGACATGAAACCAAACATGCGTAGTTCCAATAAATGAGAAGCTGTGTTGCGTTGACTTAAACTTATTTTTAAAAAAAATTATTTTAACCACCATTAAATTGATTAGGTTAATGATATCTTTTGATTATTTCCTCAATCAAAGGGGCTGCTCTACTGATTTAGAAATAGTCAAAGCATGTATATGTTCAGTAAAGAAAAAGATGAAATTTTTATTCTCTAGTCTTTTAGTTGACCTTTTCTTTTCTTGGGGCATACTCCGTATCATTATAATTATTTATCGACACAAAGGTATTTATATTTTAGTTTATTTAAAGCTTCTGTTTATTATTTATCGATGATAAATAACTTCTTTCTATACCGTTACGCGTGAGGTATTTAAATAAACCTGAATTTCTTTGGCAAAAAAAAAAAAAGAGAAGGACTTCTCTCTACGGGTACACCTGTATTATAATGTATTAAATGTATCTTTTAAGTATAATAAATAAATACTCGGCAAAAAAGTAAATAATAAATTAATAAGAAGCTACTGGAATAAGTTTCTAATATTTTACAATAGTTACATTATTTAATATGTCAAAGGCACATACCCTTTTATCTAAAACTCTAAAGAGATACTGAGAATGTAATATTTAATTATTTGGTTTCATTATTTTAAATAAATGTAACCCGGGAATTCTAGTATTGTCTTGAAACATAAGATAAAAAATTGGGTAGCGTTTTCTTCCTCCACATAAAGCTAAATCGTTTAGCGTCCATTTTCTAGAATAGACTCCAATAGAAAATATGGAACACTTCTACGAAGACGACTTTCATCTGCCAATTGTGAGGAAGTTAGACTTTCAGTTTGTTATTTTATGTTGATTTGAATAATTCTTTGCCTATAAGAATACAAAGTACACACATGTATGGTTTGAGCTTAGATTCAACATGGAAGATGGGCACTAAGGGTTTAGACTTCAGATCCTACTGTTCAAATGAGAGGTGTGTGTAGGGGGAGAAACAAATGTGCACATAAACTGTTGTAAATTAAACATGAGTGAACAGAATCAAATTTAGTCATTTGTAATATATAAAAAGCAGATGTCTATTCTCCCAAAAAAAAAATAATTCCGCACTTTTTACACAGATACATCTTATTTTGGAATCACAACAACATCAATGTACCTTACATTGTCTATACAAGAATGACTCACCAAGATTTATTAAGATCATCTTCATTGGAAATCTTTACTTCAGCTTTAAAGTGACAGTCTCCTGCAGTTTCAGAAAGCCAAGCCAGTTTCAACCACCGCTTATAGGAGGTATAACGGCCAACTCATCTCGGTCTTTAACAATAGCTGACTCTGTCGCATATTCTTCATTCAAAGCCAGGACTATGCACTCTCTTATTTCTTCCAAACCTGGAAACTTGACGAGTAGCTTTTTCAAACAGTCATGAGCAGTACTGCCCGACGACATTTCCATTGGCAACTCGCTCAGTTCAAAAAATAATACTTTTAATTTCACCAAAGATTCATCTTGCTTCTTGATACCTCCTTCCATTGTCTGATATGGTTTGTACCATAACCAGCCTAATGAATCATGCCATGGTGATGACCATAGAAAGAAACTAAGGACCACAGCTTATAAACTGCCAAAATAAAATCAGAATGCAGCTTCTCTGTGAAAATCCATGACCACTGAAGAGAGGTGAACATATAAAGCAAAAATAATAAAGGAAAAATCATTTTTATCTGATTGACAGTACAGTAAATGTACAGCGGAGAACCAAGTAGTTACGCCATCACCAAGCTAACGGCTATCAAGTCTACACAAGTCCACTAGATAAGTTCGACCAGTAAGAAGTAATTTTGCTTCATGTCACTTAAAATCATTTCCCCTACCAACCACTGGGGTTTTCTACGAGTGATCAAGAAAATCACAGCCCAAAATCTAGTTTGTAAAGTTGATGAACCCAAAGTTCTTATATACTCCACATCAAAATCATGTACTTTTGATGTGACTCAATTCTCACCTCCTGCGGTCAGGCCCTATCTTCACCATAAACTCTTGCTCTCATAGTCTCACCTTCCATCTCTCGCTAATCTTGCAGAGCCCGGGAGTCTCATCGCTGCTTTGGTTAAGTAGGATGAACCCATCGATTCTAGTAGTCCAGGTAAGTCATCAGCGGTGGTGCTCACCGGTACACGAGCTTGACAGGATCAGCAACTCACCTTCATTATTGATAAAATTTCTTATATTTATTTCAAATTTGTGATCCTTTGCTTTCTCATTGGATGCAAAAGCTAAAGTTAGTTCCTGTTTCGTGTACTCTCTGTACTGATTGATTAAAGCTTCCCTTTTCCTGGCTTTTAACAAACAGAACAGCAAACACGGGAAGACTATATTTGATCCTTTGCATCCTTGATGTTGCCGTAAAAGAATATTTTGTCACTACTTAGATCCCTTGAAATGCTTGTTCATGATTTCTTTCTGTCTTTTTTCCTTTTCTTTTAATGAAGTTATTACATAAACTAAAAGTTAAAAAAACCATACAGAGAGCAAGTTAACAGAACAAGTATTTCCTAAGGAACTTAAGAGAAGTTTGCAGTCTGTCTCCACTCCTTGCACGCCTCCAGAACCCTAGGCAACAATTTATCCTGACTTATAATGGTGATGGTGTAGGATAATGGTGAGGGAATTACAGCCTGATATGTCAGGAATAAAAGCAACCTCCTACACTGCATAAAAATAGATCACTTGTCATGACCATTCCTTCTGATGCTAGAAAAATCTCTGAACAAGGTGCCTCTAAAGAAAAAGGCTATTTTCAAACTTCCGTGTGCAGCAGAAGCCATTTTCTTTAATGTGGTGATCTCAATCCGCCATTCCAACTCATGGTCTTGGTTTACTGTGGAAACGATCCTACTCATGAATATGTCCATAGAATCTCAGCTCCCCATACACCATATTAATAACTGTCAGTGGTTCAACATCCTCATGGTGCCTAAGTTTTCTTCTTCAGAACCAGATGTGATATAAACTCCAACGTACCTGCTGACCAATACCCCTAGAATTATGGACAATTATATGTGACAACCATCACAATAGTTCTGTTTTCTTGGTGGTAGGTCAGTCTTATTATCTAGTTACCACAGGCAAAGACTGTTTTTAAAAAAGCTTTACATTAGGTTCTAGTTTTAGCTTTGAGCTAATGGCTTCATGCTCATTTGGATACACTTAAAGTTATTAAGCGTTTGAAGTAATCATAGATTACATGTTTCCAACTATAAAATACGGGAAAAGCCTACACTTTGACTTGGTAATATTCAGGAACAACTTCTCAAATCCTGCCTTCATTATCTTCAATTAGCTTTAACGTCAGAATTTTTAAACAAGAATTTTTATTTTTGAAGCAACTTATTACCCTACTTGATATATATGTCTTCCTTCGGAAGTAACTACCAAAGGATGCTTGGGAATACCCTAAAACCCATTAATTATGATTCAGAATTCATATGGATATAAGACATTTTAATCTCAAAAGCTATATATATATTTAATATAGCTCTCCCGAAGTTTCTTATCCTTTGGTATTAGAGTGTTCAGTTTGACAACTACATCCTGCTACCTCAGTTCGTGATGCTGGAATGATTTTGTTAGCCCAGGGTCCTGCAGCATGGTGAAGATAGGGCCCAATCGCAGGATATGAGAACTGAGTCACAGATCGGATGCACAAGATTCTACTGTGGAGTATATAAGAAATTCAGGTTCATCAACTTTACAAACTAGATTTTGGGGTGTGATTTTCTTGATCGCTTTTGTAGAAAACCCCTTGGTAAGGGAAATGATATTAAGTGAAATAAAGCAAAATTTCTGTTTTTCACTTCTTCTTAATGATAGTATCATCACCATCATTTTGATTGCTAGTTTGTTGACTAGAATCTGTTGGTGCTTGTTGATAGACCTCAATAGCATTAGAAGGAACTGAATTAGATGACACTGTTGCACCCTCAAACGGAGATGGCATTAGCTAAAACTGAAACAAGAAGCTTTAAGAAAAGTAAATATACATTGCATTTAGAGAGGTTATAAAGATGAAATGTGAACTCAAAAGTTAAGTTCACTAATACCGACAGCGAAATTAAGTTTTACAGAACAGCTATAACCATTCTCCATAATCAGTGTGTTTAGACTATACAATATGTATAAAGAACATCAGATTGTCAACTATAATCGGTGAGGGGTCGATTATTTCCATTCTTAGAGGCGCAAAGCACCGCCACTTGCATTTTTCGCAGGAGAGGAGGGTAAAATCGAGAACAAAGAAGCAGACGAGTTAAACGGTGAAAACGAGGAAAACAGAAAACCCAGTTGTTCTCCGTTGATGTTGGAGAGAGACATAGACGAAGCAGCAGCTTTAAGAAGCATGGTTCCTGGTTGAAACGAGATGGATAGACAAGGTTTAGAATAAGAGGAGAGGAAGATAAGCAGAGGAGGAATGCAGAGAAGTCCAGAAGCAGAATAAATAGAGGAAAGGGAATGAGACAAACCGTCATCCGTCGATGAGCAAGAAGAAACTAGCTACCTAAACCTACTTCGAGATCGTCGATTAATCCTAAACTCACTTCAGATTCATGGACCAACTACCCCTATAAGCGACAGGTACAGAAATAGCCTTCGGGATCGTCGATGAGCAAGAAGAAAAACAAAATCTCACAGAATAAAGAGCGCAAATCAACGATTGAAAGTAAAGATAAAACAAATCGACACAGCAAAACTTCAAATCTGTGATTTAAGAGGGGAAAAATGGTAACTGAAAGAACAGAGGTTGGGGAATGGTACCTTGGAGGTTTCTCTCAGCCTCTTCCGTGGAGTTCAGCGACGATGGTGGAGATTGGAGAACGGAGGCCACTGGCAGCGAGGGTGAGTGGTTGAGCAGTGAAGGCGCTGGGTTTGAGTTACAGACTCTGGAGTATGTTCTATTTTGAGATGAAGCCTCCCTTTTAACCTGCGCTGTGTTACGTAACATGTTTATTATTTTTTTTTTTTGGTGACAAAGTGGGCTAAGCAAACAAATTACACTTTTTGTTTTTTGGTTGTCTGCCCGGTTCACTGGAGCATGCTCTGACTACGTCCGGACCCGACCCACGTCGCGCACCTAGCATGGTGGGTGAGTCTCCCAACGGTGGCTGCTGCATACACAAGGCTCGAACCCGAGACCTTGCTTAAGCTGGAACAAGCCGCTTACCACTTGATCCAACCAACCATTGGTTACACTTTTAAATGCCTAATAACAGAAACTCCAAGTCTGTCATCATCCAAAATTTGCTGCACCTCCACTGGTGGCGTCTTCCAGGTTGTTCTTCCGCACAGCTGTGTTCGGCTCAAACCAGCAAGCTTGTCTGCACACCGGTTTCCTTCCCTATACACGTGCTGAAGCTTGACCTTCCATCGTCTAGCCAAAAGTCTTCCTAATTCTTCCTGAAGGTGTCCATACCCTATAAGATGTATGTTATCCTTACTCGCCTTTACGATAGTTTCAGCATCACATTCCGTTATAACTTGGGTAAATCCCATTTCCCAGCAAATTGCCAGCCCTTCTATGAGACCCATTAATTCTGTTTCCAATGGGTCCATTCCTTGCAACTGCATAGAGAATCCATTAAGCCACTCCCCACAATTTCCTCTTATCACTCCCCCACATCCTCCTTCCCTTCCAGAGCTCCACCATCTGAGTTTAACTTACACCAGTTTGGGGGAGGAGGTTGCCATTGAACCTCGACTTCTTCTCTTTTATCTCCACTGAACAGGTCATTGTATTTTCTCGTTCTACAAGTCTCCACAATTTGATGTGCTGTTTGTATTCCATTGTAAGGCATTTCGAAGCTCTCATCATGAACCTTCCCATTCCTCCATCTCCAGATGGACCAACACATAACCAAAAACAATTCTGGCCAGCTTCCTCTATTCTCCTTGTTCTTAGGTCTTTTAAGGTTCTCTCTAATCCAATCAACCCATGTAGATTCGAAGAAAGAATTCCACCTTTCCACAGGTATGATTTTCCTCCAAACCTGAGCTACATACCAGCAGTCTCTTAATGCATGCACTTGATTTTCTATATAGGTTGCAGATCACGCAAGTTCCTTCTGCTCCATCCCATCTTCCTGTGATCTCTTTGGTTGCTAGTCTTCCATGAAGCATCAGCCAAGTGAAGACCTTAACCCTTTATGGCACCCACAGCTTCCAGACATACTTCCAAATCGGTGAGCTCTGGACTTCCTGGTTAGAATGAATCCAATTGTAGGCTGATTTTGTGCTGAATTTCCCATCCTTAGATAACTTCCATCTCAAGCCTGATTCCATATGCGTACCATCTTTTTGTTCCACATTTATATGGAATTTTTCCCACATCTTGGAAAGCTCCTTCCATAGCCTTGAATCACTACCTTTAACAATTAATTTCTCATTTATTCCTCTTCCTGTACCATATTTTCCATTAAGAACTTGGACCCATAAGTCATTAGGTCTAGATTGAATATTCCACAGAGCCTTATGCAGAAAGGCCTCATTCATTCCCCTCAAATCCTTAATTCCCAACCCTCCTTCCTCCTTTGATTTGCATATCCTACCCCAAGAGATGGCATGCCATCTATGAGAGTCTCCTTCTCCCCCCCACACAAATCTTCTGCTCTCATTCTCTAATTCTTCAATAACCTCTTGAGGCAGCCTATCATGTTGCATTGGGTACAAGGCCATGGAATTTACCACTGACTTAACTAAAGTAACTCTTCCAGCCATTGAAAGGCTAGACACTTTCCAACCCTGTAATCTCCCTTTAACCCTATCCACAATGCTTTTATATTTTTCTCTTCTTCTTGTCGGCATATTCATGTTAGCTCCCAAATATTTCCCCATTTCCTCCACAACCTTGAACTTGCTCAATTTACAGATTCTCCTATTAATATGAGACTCCACATTAGAGGAGAAGATAATATTTGTTTTTTCGTGACTAACTTTGTGCCCTGTCATTTCTTCAAATTCCTGCAAACAATTCAAAACAATTTCAATTTGATTAACGTTAGCTTCAGTAAAAAGGACTAGGTCATCGGCGAACATCATGTGGGATATAATGGGACCTTTACGGCCAGCTCTCATACCTCTCCACTTTTTCTCTCTCACTCTATCTAAAATCATATGTGTGAGTTTTTCCATGCCAAGGACAAAAAGGTAAGGAGAAAGAGGATCTACTTGTCTGAGACCTCGAGTAGGCTTGAAACCCTGTAGCTTCTTCCCTTGCCAAAGAATTTTAGTCTCCTGATTATCTACACAAGTCATAATTCTTCTAATCATCTCCTGAGGACAATTAATCTCCCCCAGGATCTTTTCAAGAAACTGCCAATTCATCCTGTCGTAGTCCTTCTCTAAGTCTATTTTGATAGCCATGAAACCTGTTTTGCCTCTCTTTCTTCTCATTGAATGCAACATCTCCTTAACAATTATGATGTTATCATGAATATTCCGACCTGGGACAAAACTGACCTGGTATGGTGAGACCAGCTTTGGCATGAGATTCTTCAACCTTTTGACTATTATCTTAGAGAAGCACTTGTATATAACATTGCACAATGAGATAGGGCGAAACTGGTTTACTTTTATAGGACAATCTATTTTGGGAATTAGAGTGATAAGGGTTTTGTTCACATCCCTTATTTTCTCACCATTCTCCCACATATCCTTAATAGCACGACAAACGCTTTCCCCCACCATATCCCAGCACTTTTGAAAGAATATAGCTTGAAAGCCGTCCTCACCTGGGGCTCTCATTCCCCCTATAGCAAACATCGTTTCTTTGATTTCTTCATTAGTAACAGGAGCCATCATCCAATTCCACTCTTCCTCCTCTACTTTAGGCTAGGCATAATTTGTAGTACACCAATGCCTCAAGGGAACCTCTTCCACAAACAGCTTCTTAAAGAAATGATTCACCATGCTTTCTACTTCCTCTTCTTTATCCACCCAAACATTGAGATCATTTTTTAGCATAGACACTCTATTTCTTCTCCTTTTGATATTAGTCTTGGTGTGATAATATTTAGTATTGCGGTCTCCATCTTGAATCTGTTGTGCTCTTGCCTTTTGAAACCAAAAAACCTCTTCTCTATCCAGAATTTCCTCTAGCTCTAGCTTAAGATTCCTTTCCAACTCTTCCCAGTAGCGACCGGGTATCATCTGGGCTTTCTTCTGAACTCTTCCAATTTCTCTAACAAGCTCTCTTTTCTTTTCCTTCAAATTCCCAAAGGTTTGAGAATTCCAGTGTAGAAGTATAGGAACAAGCTCCCTTAGCTCCTCCGTAATTGCTTTACTACCATCCCAGTGTCTTTTAATCATATCTTTAAACCCATCATGCTTAAGCCACATAGCTTCAAATCTAAACGGTCTGTTCACTCTCCAATTCTTTTTCCCATTAAGATTAATGCACAACGGGTGATGATCGGACTGGATCCACATTCCAATTCTGACCACCGCATCAGCAAAAAGATTTCTCCAATCCGAGTTGCAAAGAGCTCTATCAAGTTTCTTATAGAGTCTCCTTGCTAATCCAACTCTAGGCCCTCTCCAAGTGTATCTCGGACCCTCAGAACCCAGTTCAAGAAGTTGGCATTTCTCTATGTTTTCTCTAAATCGATCACATTTTCTCATGTTAGGGGGGACACCCCCAGATTGCTCATCACAACTTCTAATGTCATTAAAATCTCCCGCTACAAGCCAAGGCCTATCCATCCCCTTCGAGATACTTTCCATGAGGCTCTAAAGTTCCTTTCTTTCCTTTTCCCTTGGGCTAGCATATACAGCAGAAAAACACCACTTCTCTTGAGTTAAACCATTAACTTCACAATGGATAACTTGATTATGCCTTATTAAAGGTTGAATGGTGATATTATCATCCTTCCACAAAATCCATATGCCCCCTGACATTCCTTGGGCCTCCACAACTATATTATGACAAAAACCCATACTTTTAATCTTCCTTTGAGCCTTATCCCCACTGCATCTGGTTTCAACTAAAACCACAATTTTTGGTTTCCAATTATGACAAACTTCCTTTAGAGCAAGGCCAAAAGCTTTTTCGGCCGCCCCTCTAACATTCCAAACTAGAATCATCATAGAGACAATAAAGAGTTAATAGTTACCTGCTTCTTAAAACTCAAGAACATCTGGGGAATCCTCTTGCATTGGGAAATCCCTCTTCTCCCTTTTGTCTCGCCCATCAGTCTCATTCTCATCTACAATTGTTTCTGAGATCATCATAAGTACATTTGGGTCAGGAGGTTTTGATTCTTCCATGTCCATTGTCATATTGAAGTTGTCTTTTCTTATTTCATGGGCTCTTTCTACGCTTCTGTCTCTCTCACTGAACTGACGTCCCCTTGCAATGTTCTGCTTTTCCAGGCCCAACTCGGACTGGCCCTGTTCGTTTTCATTAGCCGCCTTCACCATCTCCTCATTGTGTCTCTTGTTCATCCCCAAGACTTGGGCCTCGTCTTGGCCCAACTTATCACCTCTTAGACCCATTCCTGCAGTCTCCTTCATTATCCCCTGTTGACTTTTCTCTCCCTTTGAAGTCTTGCCACCTTTCTTTTCCACCCCAGAGCTGACTCTTCTACCTTATGACACATGCCCCTCCTCTACTAATTTCTTCCCTAGCTCCCTCGTCGTCATCTCCTCTCTCCCCTTACCTCCTCCTTTCTCTCTCTTTTTTATCCCTTCCCTAAGTACATCATTTGAAATATCCCTCATAGGTTCTCTGATAGTACCTTCTGAGCTGTCCCCACCTTCGCCTTCTCCCATCTCTTCCAGTGCAGCAAATCTGGACGAACTCCCCTACCTTCTGTCTCCAATTGTGTCCTTTCTCTGCATATCTCCCAAGTTCCAGTTTCTATGCGCTGTCCTACGCCCCCTTCTAGCCTCTTGTACTATCATCCACTTCCCATAGGTACTAGCTTCTTCTTCCTCCTCCCCACGTCGACTCTGATTCTCCCTTTCACCGGCGATACTTTTTCGGCTATTCTGTATCACTTCATCAGCTCTTGCCCTGTCTTGCTTCTTCAGCGTGCATTGCCCAAATCTACCACAGCAAAAACATATCATCTAAAGACCTTCATACTCAATATTCAACCTATTTCCATCAACTGTATAAGCTGGTAACAGGGGAGAGTTCAAATCCACCTCCACACACATTCTGGCATACATTGTCCTAGCTTTGGTATAGGTCATCTCATTGACCTTAATTGCTTTTCCTATTTGATTACCCAGAGCATAGAAAAACTTTTTATCATAATAGTCCACTGGAAGTTTTGGTAATCTTACCTAGGGGAGAGCACGGAACCCGTAACCCGCACAGCTCGCCCGGACCCGCGAGAAATTCCCCGGATTGGGCTCGCCCAATGGTGGCCCCTTTACGGGCGGGCAAAAAACCCGACCATTTAAAAAATAACGGGCAGGCTACGGGTATGCCACCGGGCTGCCCGTAGCCCGCCCGTATATATAATTTTTTTTAAAAAAAAGAGTAGCCCCAAGTCCACCAAATGCTTCAAAATTTAGGGCCCAAATTGCCACTGCCTCTCCTGCCCACATGCTTGAATCTTGATGGCTTGATGCTTCCATTTTGATTTGTGAAATTGTGAACCTCATCTACTCCCAGCTCTGACTCCCGTACCCTAGAGATTGAGATTCACCGTCGAGCTGAGAGCTCTATATCAGAGACTTCATCAGTTTAGCTGCGTTTTCGTTTGCAATCTCAGCCCAACACAATGCCATGTCTTCATCCTCTGGCTCAGCGTCTCTGATCTTCATCTTCATCTTCGTCTCTGATCTTCGTCGCCATCGCTTCAATTCTTCAAGTCTGCTGCTATTCAGCGGTATATCTTCTGATTTCTCTTTCACCTTATAATTCAGTTTCCGTGTGTGTTTCCGTAAGCTGATTGTTTCATATTCTGATCTTTTTTCATTATATGAATTGTTTGTTTTATTCCACTACGATGTTGTTGCTGTGTTCTTTCTTTTCATGTTGTAATTTCACTCACCTTCGTGGTTTCATCTGGTCTTTGGTTCTTTTGCTACTGCTTCCGCCTTCCATTCTCTGTGGTAGTTGTGATTGTTTTCAAACTTCAGGGGGGATGGCTTTGAGTTCGGTTGTTCTTTCGGCTGTCAGCTGAACTTGGGTTGTTAGTTTTTTACTTAGTTCTTTCTACCCAGTGGCCAATTTGCGTTGATCTGCTGTTCTAGTTCTTGCGACTAATTTTTTTTTTTTAATTTTTCAGAAAGCGATTATATATTTCTGTTTGTATCATTATCAGCGTGACTATTTACTAGGAATTTACCTTGTTTGTTATTGAGTATAGCCGATTGGATATACACCAGGGAATTAGAAGTCATCTGGGATCATAAGCCAGCAATCTAGGATCATGGTTCTGTTGCAATAACAATGAAGAAAGCAAATAGAATTTCTAAGGAAAATCCCAAGAAGAAGTCCATAAAGTTTTATGAAATGGGCTTGCCAGATATTTCCATCGCTGCCAAGAAGGATCAAGATTTGGAAAGGAAACTTGCCAAAAAGCTCAAAGTGAAAGATGGAAAACTAAGGGGTATGGATGATGGTCTCAACATATTGCTTGATGGAATGTCATCTATCATTGATTTCATTGGAGAAGGGGAAGTCCCTAATGATGAATTGCCCTCACAAATTGAAGAGACGTTCAAATAATAGAAATGAGGATGCAACAATACCTGAAATTTCAAGGCATATGGATACTTCTAACCAAGATGTTGGATCGAATATGTTTCCAGTGAAACCAGGTTGTATTTTCATATAGGGACATGTGGCATCTCTTTGTATATTCTATTTTTTACAGTTTGTCTTTCTGTGAAAGTGTGTAGTATTATTATTTCTCACTCTCTTTGGTTCTTGATTTCTTTTTATATGGGCTGCCCGTAACCCGTTAAAACCCGCCCGTATATCTATAACTCGTTTAAGAATTGTTAAATGGGTTGAGGCACGGGTACGGGCGAGCCTGTACCCGTGCAACTTTAACGGGCGGGCTACGGGTTGGGGCACGGGCTACCCAGCCCGCCCGTTGCTCACCCCTAATCTTACCTAAATCGCCACTCTGCTAAGGCTTTCATTCAAGGATCAAAGTTTCTCTTCCACATTTGCACAGTTAAGTAGTGGTTTTGAATCAGCCATGGACCTCCTTCCAATGCAAAGAAATAATCATCCTCATTAGAAAAAGAAGCTAACATAAATCCATGTCCTATGTCATTTAGCTCCACTTTTCCTGATTTTCCCCACATGGCTTGGACTTTTCTCCTCATATGCATGAACCCCATCGTCCCTCCCAGCAACTTGACTATCAGCGTCTTCTGCCAGTACCTTTCTAGCCTTTGTTTTTCATCTTCCGTGAAAGCAAGCACCGGTCTTTTGTCGCTCTTTGTAATAGTTATTCCTTTCAGCAATTCCTCTTGATTACCTAATAGCAAGTTTCCGTCCCATATTTCTTCATCTACACTATATCTTCTCTCATGCTCCTTTTCTCTTGTAGACTTGGGTTTCAGGGCCTCTTTGTATGACCTTACTCCTTCTCGGCTCTCATGTTCGTTAGTTTCAAGGTCCATCATCCAAGCTTCCTCCCTTGGTTTTAAAGCTACTTCTCCAGAAAAGTTTCCTTCAACACGTTGCATTTTACCTCTAGTCACATCCTCATGGCTGCAGGCATTGATCTCAAACAAATCGCTATCCTCTATCTCCTTCAAACTTCCCCTTTCAGCATTCCTCTGATCCACCGGAGGTCGATCAGGAGGATGTTTACTGGGGTTGGTAACTGTCAATGGCATGAAAAAAGCTCGGACACACTCTCTCTAACACTCTCTCTCTAACACTGTCAATTTTCGTGTGCCTCTTTTGCAACTTACATAAACTCTTTTTACGTAACATGTTTATATTTTAATTAAAGGTGATTCTCCCAACATAATTTTTTTTCCATATTCAACCCAATGGCTTCGTCTGTGAAACATGTTGAAATAATAAATCGAAATAAAATTCATATCATAGACTTAACTTAAAATCACCCTTCTAAAAGATTTTCAAACACGAATTATTTAAAAGAAAATGAAACCTCTTTTCACATTACTCTAATAAAGTGGGGGAAAGATATTCATAATGCTCTTTGCCTTCCGAAACAAAATAGCTACTTCATTAATTAATTTGTGTAGATTAATATTAATTAATTCGTGGATTAATAAAACAAAATAAATCCGTGTAGATTAATATTATTTTTAAAATTAATTTAATTATTTTTGAGGAATTAATATCGTTTTGAAAATTCCATGAAGCATTCAACCATTAATTTAATTGTTCCCTATAGAATCTGAAATATTCGAAATGTCGAAAATAAAGATGCTGAATGCCGAGCAGCTATGGAATCAGGCTGCTTGTGGTTCAGAGTTCAAACTTTAGAGTAGGGGTGCTCAACATTTCCCGATCCCGAGCTTCCCGTCCCGATCCCGAGCTTTCGGGACGGGAAAATCCCGTCCCGAAAATTTTCGAGACGGGAAAAATCGGGATCGGAAAAAATAAAATTCGGGATCGGGATCGGGATTGGCATTTCCCGATCCCAAAAATAATATAAATATATATTTTTAATAATATAAATATATATTTTTAATAATATAAATATATATTTTATATTTTAATAATATAAATATATATATTTTAAAAATATATTTTTTAAAAAATATAAAAATAAATCGGGAAATTCCCGATCCCGAAATTTTGGGAAAAATCGGGATCGGGATAAAAAATTGATCCCGAACCCTTTTCGGGATCGGGATTGGTATTTCCCGATCCCGTCCCGAGAGCACCCCTACTTTAGAGTGCAACGTCAAAAGTGCAAAAAAAAAAGTACTCCCTTCGTTTAAAATTTAGAATAAAACATATTTAACTAACTACCCATTCTTTTTATAGCTATCTCTATTTAATGGAGTAATTTTACTATAAATGGAGTAATTTAACTATAAGTAAATATGAATTTTTTTATGAAGTTGAAATATTTAGCAAGGACATTTCTAAAAGAACGCCAAAATGCTTAATTTCTTAAATAGAAATTTGTAGTACGATTTTTTTTTTAAATACAATTGATGAAGAGATTCCTTCAAAGCTTGGCACAGCCATGTTAGTACTCAAACAACCATGCTGCTTAGAGTTGGGTTCATACGAATACGGTACATAAACGTTGAAGTCAACTACATTATTCATGTTCCATGCATACCACAGCTGCCATAAATTTCCAATAGGCTTGTTTGACTTTTCATCTAGAAGTCAAACGCATGTTTAACAGTATTTTTTCGTAAAATGAGATAATTCCCTTTATATATTTACCTTGACTTACATAAAAATACTTCTTTAACGCGTTCTTAGCGGACATAATATTGATAGTATTGAATATCACTTCATATTAAAAAAATGCTACTATTAAATTGGTAACAAGCCATTCGTTAGTTGGTCAAAAAAAAAAAAACAAGCCATTCGTTAGTATAAAGTCAAACCAGCTCATGATCGTTAGATGCGACGACAGTGTGATGTGCTCTTCATGTGTGTGTCACGATACGTCCATTATAGTTTATTTGTGGGAGAGTACGGAGGCCACCGATTTGGAATAATTCTGACTATTCGAGGTCGTTTGAATCATTCTGCGCCGTTGTGCTCCTTTTCTCATTTCCTAGCAATTTTGGTCGAACGCGTTCCTTCCCTTGCTCCAATCTTTCACTGCCGTCCCCTTTGTTTACTAGTCATTCCTCACTCATGTTGACTTCATTCCCACCTTCTTCGATCTTCATCTCACCGCTGATTTAGGCCAAATTCTTCACCTGGGTTCAGAGAGTAGGTGATGATGAGGCAATCTGGGTTCGTCAAGTTTTAGTGTTTTTGGATGGTGTCAATTTTGATCCTTTTATGGCTTCGCTTCTGAGAAAATTGCTACCTGGCGCGTCCTCATCAATTCATGATGATGGCGATGATTCTAAGTATGAGTACTCATTTGCAACTGAGTACAAGGGCCCTCCTCTCAGTTACTCCATCCCTGAAGCAACCCCTTTTAAGATTGAGCAGATTCCAGTTGCTTCCGTTGCTTCTTCTTCAACTGATCAAATTTCCGTGCCGGTTATTCAACCTCTTGTGAAATCTAACATACACCTGAAACTTAATGGAGATGTTCTTGTTTCTTCAAATTCAAAATCTCCAGCTATTGGGTTTGCCATCTCCGGCTCTGCCGAGTCAACCAAGTCTCGCTCTTTGCGAGTTACGGTGGATACAGTGGATAGGATAGATAAGTCAGGTTCATTACATAGAATTTACGATGCTGATAAGTGTCGTACGGAAAATACATCACAGAAACTCCAGACTTCTGGGCCGTCTGGATTTTCTGGTAGGTGTGAAATTGTTGAAGAGTCACCTCAAAGTGAGTTGAATCCTACCATTTCAGACACTGCAGAGTCAGGCTCAAGCTCGGGCTCAGCTTCTTCCGACATATTTTCATGCAGGGAAGATGATAACCGTAACAATGTCGCGCCAGGACATGTCAACAGACCTTCCGTTGTGACTTTTCTCGGTTCAGAAGAGTCATATGATACGGTGGTCAATGGAAACTTTGGTGGTGGTTCTGAGGCTGCAAGCATCCCTGTGAGGCCACATGCTGAGAGAACTGGGAAGAAAGGCACGTGCTATAGATGCAATAGAGGGAATAGGTTCATAGAGAAGGAGATTTGCATTGTGTGTCTTGCCAAGTATTGCAGATACTGTGTTATAAGAGTCATGGGGTCTATGCCTGAAGGAAGGAAATGTATCACTTGTATCGGTTACAGGATTGATGAAAGTATGAGGAGGACGCAGGGAAAGTGTTCTCGTTTGCTCAAACACATGTTGTCTGATGTGCAAGTGAAACAAATAATGCATGCTGAATTGAGTTGTGAAGCTAATCAAATTCCCCCAGAACTCTTTTTTGTAAATGGAGATCCTCTTGACCGAAGCCAGCTAAAGCTGTTACTGAGCTGTACCAAACCCCCAAAAAAGTTAAAACCAGGCTCCTATTGGTATGATAAAGCATCTGGATTCTGGGGAAAGGTGAATACTATCCTTCTTAAGTTATATTCATCTTTGTTAATCTTCCTCCTGCTGATCAACCTTTGTGAGGTCAAGTTCTTCAGATTATTTTACCTTTAGTGTTTTAAACAATTAAAACTGAAATCTCTTGTACTGCAATCTAACAGGATGGTCAACCGCCTTCACAAATTATTAGCGCAGAACTGGATGTTGGAGGTCACCTGCAAAAACATGCAAGCAAAGGAAACACAAAAGTGTCAATAAACGGCCGAGAAATAACGAAAAAAGAGCTCAAGATGCT
>JANTPZ010115181.1:0-14330 GCA_025593235.1 Vachellia pachyceras
TTGTGTTGGTGCTTCATCATCATGTAGATGATCCATAAGGTCATCTTCAATAATAGTTGTAACATGTGGCTCATCTATTTGGTAAGCATTTTCCAAATAATACCTTCTTCCCTGCGACTCGTATAGTGCCACCACATTTGCTTAGCAGATGCTTTAGAAGCATACAATCGTTGAAGTCTTGGAATGAGTGGCAAGTAGTGCATTCTCTTTCGAGGAACCTGTCTACAATTCTTTAGTGCACTACTTGGTTTGTAACGAGCTTCTTGACAAAACTTGCACTACTTTAGATTGTTGTCATCTTTATAATAAAGCATATAACCATTAACACAACAATCAATCTTCTTCGAAGTAAGACCCAACCCCGCCACAATTTTCTTCACTTTTGCATAATTATGAGGTATTACATCTTCAGGATGGCTCGTCATTTTCATAAGATCAGCCATTTCATTAAAGGTTTTATGAGACATATTGCTATTTGACTTTAATTTTAACATTCTAATAGCAATTGATAACTAAGAAGCATTTGTACATCCTAGCCATAATGGTTGTTGTGCAGCACTCAATAACTCATAAAACTTTGCGGCATTCATATTTGGAGGCTCCTCCATTGTAGGTTGAAATTGTCCACCATATTCAACACCAACAGCATCACACACCATATGTGCATAATCTTGCAAATGCCCCGACACACATTTGTTGGACACCATATGAACTACTTGGTTGCATATCTAAACCAGCTTGTTGGCAACTATTTGAAGCAATTGCATCAATATCTATACATGGGTTAATTGGAGGTGCTACTTCTCCGTGTGCAGACTAATACCAATAATGCAGGATGAACCCCTTTCGATATAAATGAACATTCACCATATCCGGGGTATGATATTTCTCATTTTTACATCGTGTACAAGGGCATCGAATGACTCCTTCACTTAAACATATAGGTTGTTCACGAATAAACTTCATAAACTCTTCCATCCCAAGTATAAACTCATCTGTGTACCCATTCTTTTTGGGTTGAAGCCTATTATACATCCACCTTCTATGAGGGGGATGTCCATTTTCTACACTTATCAATAAATAAGTGACCATCACGAGGAAAAGCTTAAAACCAGTAGTTGTAAATATGACAGTAATAACATTGTGACAGTAATAACATTGTACATTATTTTCCTGGTGACTTTGAGTGTACAGATGAGAAATGTGAGGCCTAAAATTTGAAATGAGAAAATTACAAGTCTTATTTATTGAATGGCAAATCTAAATAGCTAATAGCCCTCAAGTAGAGAAAATAATCAATCAAAATTGGAGCAGATTAATACTTTGAACGTAATTTCTTTCAAAGTGAATAGGAAAGAGCATATAATGGGGAACAAAGAGAGAGACCAGAACAGTCAAATTCAGTTCCCACCAAAGATAAGGAAGAGAATAGGATATACAAGAGTTGATAAGACAATAAAATTAAAAATCCCAAAAGAAAAAAAAGTAAAACCAAGGCCATGTTGACAAAAATAAATAGATGGCAATTTATTACTGTTGTGATAGACAACTCCATTGTTACATATCTAAAGATCTACACTCGAGTTCTTAGAATGAATGATATGCCAAGCTAAACAGAAGAAACAAGGGACATACAGCTATCAAATGGTGACCCTAGGTCTCAAAAAATTGAGAATTTAGGGGGAATGCAGCTCAAAAGTTGTGCGGAGAAAAAAAAACATATAACCTAACATGTGACAGTAACATAACTCTATAGAACCTAGTTTTAACTTCGTAAAATTTAGGGAGTAAAGTGATGTATCTTTAAGTTCCTAACTTTTAATGCCAAGAAACATCAATTAGTATATACAGTTCAAGAGGTATGAGTAGTTTCCCTAATTTATTTTCAATAACAATTCCATTCCTTAAGTTTCATCTCAATCCCTGTTGCCTAGAAAAGAATGGTGTGACATTGCCGCGTGATTCAAATAATCCTTAACTTTTGTAGATAGCAATCATTCTTTCCAGTTGTTACATATACAATAATATAAATTTTTTTTAAAACACAAATATAAACTCATATCGACAACAGGCAAGTAGGATAGTTTAAAAATGGACTCAGCAGCAGGCGAGCTGCACACATCAGTATTAGACCACGAACGGAATCTTGTAAGCTGAGAGAAAAGTGCCCCACCACAATAACATTTTCTATACAAATTTAGTCTAACATTATGATCAAGTGCTTTTCTGTTGTAGAGTATTAGCCAAGAGTTGTCAGGGCGCATACAATTCTGAAAAGTTTGAAAAGTTTTGTTAGTAAAAGATTTGACCAAGAAGGGGGGTGAATTGGTCACTTTTAAAAATTAAATCGTAAATCACTAAAATTAGAATGAAGTCACCGAGAATGCAGAAGAAGAATGGACACGGCGATTTATCATGGTTCGGTCCTCTCTGACCTACGTCCAGTCCTCAGAGCTCCTCTGAGATTTGTAATCCACTAACAATCAATTAGACTACACGAGCCTTTACAATCAAGGAGACATACTCCCCCTCACTATATGCAAGAAAATAGAGACCTTCACTCTCTGTTTACCGACAAACTCACAGCCCAATAATCTCAAGGCCCCGACCTTGAGTTTCTCACAGAATACATGAATGAATCACAAGATTAAACTCTCAAAAGAGTAGATGTGCTAATCACTGAAGCTCACAGAGTATTTTGAATATTACAGAAGACAGTAAGTGTATGAATAATAGCGTAGTTGGTCGTCGTCTTCTTCCGTCTTCATTGTTTCTCTATTTATAGTTGAAGTTATTTAATGTGTCCGTTAGATAGAGCCGAATATCTGTTACTCAGATTGAATAGCCGTTGTCTCTGGTTGGTGTACATTAAATGCTGTAATAAATGCGTTACCTTGACGACGGTGGAGTCTGAGAAGGTTTTGATTTCATCTCGTTCATCGGAGATCTTCAGCTTCATACCTTTTCCTGTTTCATAGGTTAGCATACGTGCATTTATGGCGGCAGGTAAGTTTTTAAAACTTTGATATTAATAAGGAAAGATCTGGTAAAAAGTGAAGTTCAGTGTCAGACGCTACTGTCAGATAAAGGTAGGACTCGAGTTCAATAATTCTCATAACTTGAGTTCTATTTCATGAATTATGAGCAATATGAAATGTTGTGTAATGAAACTTCAAGTTTTCTCAATTCAAGACTCGAGTTTAGAAAACTTCAATTTGGAAACTCGAGTTTATATTAGAAGTTTCAGAATGTAGTTTTGGAACTCTCATTTGGTAAACTCGAGTTCATAATGCAAGTTATGAAACCATGTTGTGAAACTTGAGTTTTGAATAAACATGACTCGAGTTTTATAACAACTATTGGTCAATCAGTTGAGAAAGACATGAAACTTGAGTTTTATAAAACATGGAACTCGAGTTGTTAAAACTCTAATGCCAAAACTTCCAGTTTTCAATTCAAGTTTTGTAAAACAATTTTGGAACTCGAGTTATGAAACTCTGGAACTCGAGTTCTAATGTAGCATAGTCTTTCACAGTGATTCAAAGGCTTGAAACTCGAGTTTTGTAATCCTGGAACTCGAGTTGTCATAACTTGAAGCTTGAAACTCGAGTTTGCTTTGAAAGTTTTGGGGAAACTCGAGTTCTTTAAAACTGTAACTCGAGTTCTACCACATAAGTTCCTAGACAGAAGATTTTAGGCATGAAACTCGAGTCATTAAAACTTCTTTGTGGAAACTCGAGTTCTTGCTAAAAGTTTTTAAATCAAAGGCATAGAACTTGAGTTTTCAAAACAACTAACTCGAGTTTTGAACTATAAAAACAATTTTCAAAATTTCAAAGCCATTTTCAAATCCTGCCATATAAACTTTGAATTATAACTTTGTTATCATTAAAACAAGGCATCAACAAATTTGATACGCAAAAAAAAAAAAACTGAAACTCTAGCAGCAAAAATCATAGCTTATTAGGAGAAGGCAAATTTAACGCAGAGGAAGTTCAGAAGTAACCACTACTGTAGGAGGCTTAAATGAACATTTTGGAATTACAAGATCAGAATAACAAAGGGGAAAATAGAGGAACTTATCAGTAAAAATTGAGTTCACACCGTTAAATAGATGAATACAACCAGAGAATGGCAGAAACTCTAGCAGCAAGTCCGATCGACTGAGGCGCTGGAACCTAGACATAAAATTAACAAGCAGCAACCGAGAATAATAGCAGGAAAAATGGATTAATAGCAGGAAAAAAACAGTAGCAAGCAGCAACAAGGACAAACAGCAAAAGAGAACAGCTCGGGAGACGCTAAGGTAAGTGATTCACCAGCTAAAAGAAGGATTCTGACAGTGAAGACTGATTGACGGAGGCACTGGAACCTAGAGGACTTGACGACAAGATGCACAGGCGGAAGGATGACTAATTCTCGCCTGTTGGGTGGACTTGACGAAAGGAAGCAGAGCCGCTGGTCGCCGCACGCTGGAACCTCTCAGATGGAAGACGAGATAATAGGAAACCCTCCACTTATGCTTATTTCTCAACGATAGGTAATATGAATCTGCTCAATGATAGGACCCTTGAAAAAGCAAATCTAACTTCCCCTCCAAAAATTGCCGCCAATCCAATTAATTTGATCAAGTATAGATTTCAAAATTTTCATATTTAATAAAGGTCTTAATCAAATTATATACATTATAACAAAATTTAATAAAGTATTGCTCCATATTATTTTACTAATGCACAGAAAAAAAATTAATACGTAAACTTTAATTTAATTGAGGGAAATTAAAATGAGTATACTTTAGCAATTTACATAAAACTTGAACAAAATAATTATATATTTCATACACTTTAACAAACCAAAACTTGTATAACGCCATATGATATAGATATTGATTTCAGAACTTAAAAATAATACAGGACATAATTTATTAAACATTGAAATATTGTTCATTCGCTAATTTCATTGCTTACAAGATTCTTCCTTAATTAGATAATTTGTATTTATCATTTTAAGGAATATTTATCATTTTTTAACAAATTTATCTAACTTATAAACTGTTATAATTATTTAAATTTGTATGCATAAATATTTAATGTCCTTAATCTGTCACAAAACTAAATAAGGCGTACATAAAAGATCAGATGAAATATTTTGGACTAAAAAGTAATTTTTGCTGTTTCCTTATAATAAATACAAGAGCGAGTAATTCATAATGAAGATGATAATATTAAACATTAATCCTGCTTGTGTCATTCTTTTTGGTCTAGGCCAGGCACTCCATATGTGTTTCGGTATTGATTTAAGCACTCGCATAACTACTAATACCGCAGGTACCATTACCTGCGGAATCTGGTTCCACAGGTAATGTTACCTGCGGAACGCTTTCCGCAGGTATTCTTACCTGCGGAAAGTATTCCGTAGGTATTATTACCTGCGGAATATGATTCCGCAGGTAACATTACCTGCGGAAAGCAATCCGCAGGTATTCTTACCTGCGAAATCAATTTCCGCAGGTAATTACCTGCGGATTCAAAATCCGCAGGTAAATCCCCATGAAATTTCCTGCAGAAAATTTCCCCAGGAAATGTCCGCAAGTAATTAAGCTTTTTTTACTGGTGATAAACAAGGAGAAGAGAAACTTTGAGAGGAATTCTATTAACTTCTTTGATATTATGTATGTCATGTACAAAGCCCTATTTATAGAACTCTAAGAGTGACCTCCAAGGGTCATGAGCAATGAATAGTACAACAAATATAGATGAATATGCATTGTGACTCTTTATTCATGAGCAATGAATTTTTAAGCTATTTTTCCTTACTTTGAGATCAGACATCTAAGCCCTCTAGATCTTTTAAATAATCATTTTTGGCTAATTATTTATTTAAATAGTAAAAAATTAAATGACCAATAAAATTCCCGCAACAGAAACATAGGGCATTTTAACCTGAACTTAGCCTCATTTGCCAATTAATAAATTTTTCTGATATTTTGGTTAAACTTTGACCAAAATGTCCTTGGGCCTTTTCATAATTACCAAAATGCCCTTGGTCTTTTCTCAAAATGACCATTTTATCCCTGTCTTATTGAAAATGACAATTATGTCCCTATCTTTTTCAAAAATGACCATTATGTCCTTATCTTTTCAAAAATTACATTTAGGTCCTTATTTTCTAACACAACAAAATTTGGTCCTTTATCTTCATTCTTTACCTTAAATAAGCCTTCCTACCCTTAACTTCTTTTTCTCTTCTTTCTACTGGGCCCTGATTCAACATCTCATTCATTTGGTCTTTAATTTTAGTCACTGAAAGAATGGATATTACAATAGCTTGAACTGATTTGTTGAATATTTCACCTTTCTTCACAAGATCATGAGTAAAAAATAGTTTAAGGAAAATATGTTTCATCCTGTCCCCTTTTATGTATCCTACCTTCATTTGAGCTATGCATGATATATTATCTTCATACAAAACTGTTGGGATATTTTTTTCTATGAAACCACACATCTTCTGGATATGATGAATTAATGATCTTGGCCAAACAAAATTTCGACTTACCTCATGTGTTGCAATAATTTCTGCATGATTTGCTGATATAACAGCTAAAGGTTGCTTTGTTGAACGCCAAAATATAGTTGTACCTCCATATGTAAATAAATATCCAGTTTGAGACATAGCTTTGTGTGGATTTGATAAGAATCATGCATTTGTATAACCGATTAAATGTGACCCATACTCATTAGAATAAAATAATCCCCATATTTGTTTTCCCTCGAAGATATCAGAGTATATGCTTAACTCCACTCTAATGTCTTCTAGTTGGGGAAGAACTAAATTTTGCTAACAAATTAATAGCGAATGTAATATTTCTAAACCAAGTAGTTATTCTTTCTTTTCTTGAGGGTGAAAAGGATCTTTTTCTATATTAAGTGATCTAATAACCATTGGTGTAGTCAATGGATCGCTTGATCCATATAAAATTGTATTAGAATTTTATCAATATAATTTGATTGATGAAGAAACATGCCATTGATTAAATGGTCGATTTGTAAACTAAGACAAAATTTTGTCTTTCAGAGATCTTTCATTTCTAATTATTTCTTCAAACAATCAATCGCTTTTTGAAGCTCTTTAGAAGTGCTAATAATGTTCAAGTCATCAACATAAATTGCAATTATAGCAAACTTTGATTCATCCCTTTTAATAAAGATATAGGGGCATAAGGAATCACTTTGATATCCCTCTTTTACCAAATAGTCACTAAGATGATTATACCACATTCGTCCGGACTATTTCAACCCATATATGGACTTTTGCATGCGTATTGCATAATGTTCACGTGAATCTTCACAGCCTTTTGGCAATTTGAAGCCTTCAGGAATTTTCATATAAATTTCACTATCTAATGATCCACACAGGTATGCTGTAACAAGATTCATTAAATGCATGTCAAGTTTTTGATGCATTGCCAGACTGATTAAATATATGAAAGTAGTTGCATCTATCATGGGAGAATAAGTCTCCTCATAATCTATTCCTGGTTTTGTGAAAAGCCTTGTGTTATGAGTCATGCTTTATACCCCACGACTTCATTTTTCTCATTTTTTTGCACAAAAACCCATCTATACCTTACAAGCTTTACTCCTATAAGTATTTAGATAACAAGTCCAAAAACTTGATGTTTAGATAGTGAATTCAATTCAGATTGAATTGCTTCTTTCTATTTTGGCCAATCTTGTTTATGTCGACATTATTTAATAGAATTAGGTACAAGATCTTCATTTATTATTTTAATAACAATATTGCATGAAAATGTATCATCGATGACAATATCTTTTTGATTCCATATCTTGCCCGTAGTGATATAATTTACTGAGATCTCATCATCATTATCAGGTACCTAGACCTCTTCAAAAGTTATTTGATTAGTTATGTCACGGGCCTCTATAATGGATTTCTCAATGGTATCCCCCTTATATATTGATCATCATTATTATTTGCTCCATTCCTTTTTTGAGGATTTTTATCTTTGGAACCAGGTGGCCTACCACGCTTTAAATGTGGTATAGTTTCATTTGCACTAACCACTTGTCCTGTTAGGACATCAATTCTAACAGGAGCATTCTCAGCTGGAATATGAGATTTGGTATCCTTTTTTGCATTAGTAAATGCATCTGACAGTTTCATTGCAATATTTTGCAAATGAATTATTTTTCTAAACTTTTTACTCACATTGTTTTGTTCGAAGATTTAGGTGAGCAAGTATAAGGTACTCCATGTAATTTGTTTTTCCTTATCTTTAGTTTTATCCATATGATTATTTTCTCCCCATAATGGTGGGAAAATTGTCTCATCAAAATGACAATCGGTATACCGTGCCGTAAATGAACCTCCAATTAATGGTTCAAAATACTAAATGAATCTCCAATTAATGGTTCAAAATACTTAATTATTGAGCGAGATTCAAAGCCTACATAGATTCTCGATCTCCTTTGAGGATCCATTTTTGTGCGCTTTGGTAGAGCAATGGGAACATACACAGCACCACCAAAAATTTAGAGATTGGAAATATTTGGTTCTTGACCAGAAACCAATTGTAATTGGGATATCTTATGATAACTTGTAGGCCTTAAGCGAATAAGTGCTGCTACATGTAAAATGACTAGTCTTTAAGCAGAATATGCGAGATTATATCTCATGTAAAAAGGTTGGAACCATTTAATCAACCATTCTGTTAGTCCATTTTGCGTATAAATATAAATTACAAGATGTTCAACATCAAGTCCAAGGGACGTGCAATCCTCATTAAAAGGAGTGAAGTAAATTCATTAGCACTTTCAAAATAGCTTTTTGTAATCGGATAATCATGATAATATATTCTTAACCATATTTGTTGAGCAAAGAATCCTGCAAACTTTAGGTTGCAAGAAGATTATAAACGAACGTGAGACCATTTAGTTGATGTATCAGTTAAAACCATATGGTAACTAAATGGTTCACCATGTGGGTTTGTCATCCCACAAATATATTCTCATATCCGTTTTGAGAATGTGAGAGGCTCACATTATATTTAACTTTATGAGGGCCTAATAATATATTTCCCATTGGAATATGCAGCATATGAGAAATAGTGGTATCTATTTACATTTCAGGGTATATCCACATTTATTTTCAATCATTTCTCGCATCATAATTGAACCAGGATGGTCTAACCAGTCATGGCAAACATTGAATTCATTAATAACTTCTGGTTTATCTTATTAAACTGTTTGTTTGTATTAATTAGTAAACTTTTAGTTTAATATCTCATGGCATATGTTAAATTCATCAGTAAATTGTTGGTTTACTTTTAAATGTCAAACATTAAATTCATCAGTCTTAGTAAACTTCTAGTTTACTATCATATGCTTTCAACTATGTTTATATACAAAGCCAGAAAATGGAGGAAATTTGAAATATAAAAATGAATAAATATAAAATCGACAAAAACATAAATAAAGTTAACATTAAAAGAATATATATAATTATATATTATATAAGTTATATATTTATATAATTTATAGTGCTGTAAGTATAACAATAATTAAATGAATATAGCTTCTAGCAATTTTATAAGGTAGGAAAAATATATAGCATTTGTCATACGATATTAATATAAGATATCAATGTTATATAACTTTTGGTCATATAACTTTTATTTCCATTTGGTATCCATTTCTACGGATGTCATAAAACTTAATAAGTTTCTTATAAATTGGGTAGAACAAAGTGAATTTTCAATTTATAATTTTGTTTCTTTAAGTAACATAATATTGGCTCTTCCGAAGCCTTCAATTCACATTTATTTATTATGCCCACATTTTGCCTTTTTAAGTTCTTATCAGTTTTTCTCCACTTCATGTGGGAATTAAAACCATTACAATTCTGATTACGCCAACACCAATGGTTGTGGCTATATCCACTTTCTCGACTATTACAATTATTTCGTTTAACTATATTCACTTCTGGGAATATAGTCGAACTTATTGTACAAATCCATGATTAAACCTTTCTTTCAAGGTATTCCATAGTTCTAGCGGATCTTTTACCGTTAAGTATTCGGCTTTTAAACCTTCGTGATATGATGACGAAGGAAGATCATTACTTTTACCTTGTCTTGATTAGACACATTTTCTGGCAAAATAACATTTCCAAGCCCTTGGCATCCAAATGGATTTCAACATCCAATATCTATGATAGATAATTTTTCCTAGATATGTCAAGGTCTTCAAATTCTAATTTGGAAAGATTTGGACATTACCCAATCTAAAACAATAATAAGAATTAAAATTAACTCTAGAAAATGAATTTACAAAAATGAATAATATAGTTTAGTTACTATATATATATGGATTATGTAACACACCTTAATTACCTCTTTATCTTCATTTAATAACATTATGGAACCATTCTTGGGCCTTGAATAGCTTAAAGAGTCAAAAGAAATCAAATCTGAATATTTGATTTTTTGAAAGTTACTATTCACATAATTTTGGCCCAACTTTGAAAATTCATAACTAATTCTAGAAAAATCGAAATTGAGTAGTTCCAATTTATATTTAAAGCTTATAAGTTTCTCTATGGGAGAAAAATACTCATTGGGTCATTAACTTGCCCAATTGATAGAGTTTATTTCATGAAAAAATACTGTTCATTTGGTAATTTTTCATTTTTCCCATGTTTTCCATGATTTTCTTCAAACTTTGGAACATCATAACTCTTCCTACAAAACTCAAAATCCAGTGTCCTTTAGCTTGTTTTAAAGCTTGCAACATGAACGATTTTGCTGGAAAATTTCATCTCATTTGGAGTTCATTTTCCCTGTTTCACGTCATACCAAAGTTCATGGTTTAACCAACTTTCTAACTACTTTAAACTCAAACTTACCATTTATTTTTCTCATACTTATGCATGCCCACTTTTAGACTTCATTTGATCATGGTTATTCATGAAATTGGAAATAATTAAGGCATGCTTCCACTACTCCTTAGCTATCATACATGTAGGAGTTTAGTTTACATAATTACAACCACACATAAACATAATTTCAAACATCACACATAACTTCAATACATAAAAGCACAACATTATGTCTTCTTGAATCATTAACCCCTTTGCTCTTACCCTTGCTTGAGCTTCCACCTAAAATGGTTACTGGGGGAGAATGAGATTTTGGGAAATCTCAATAGCAAAATTATCTAACATATTTCATAAAATGCATGACAACTTTCTATATAAAAGTGGATTCATAAAAGTGCAACATGTAACACACCTTAACTAACCCCTTTAGATTCATTTTATATCATTATGGAACCATTTTTGGGCCTTGAATAGTTTAAAAAGTCAAAAGAAATCAAATCTGAAATTTTGATTTTTAAAAGTTATTATTCACTGAATTTTGGCCCAACTTTGAAAATTCATAACTAATTCTAGAAAAATCGAAATTGAGTGGTTACAATTTCTATTTGAAGCTTTCAAGATCCTCTACAGGGGAAAAATACTCATTGGGTCAGAAACTTGTCCAATTGAATCAGTTTATTACACAAAGGTGCATTGTTCATTTGGTAATTTTTCATTTTCCCAGGTTTTTCTGTGATTTTTCGTCAACTTTGAAATATCATAACTCCTCGTACAAAATTCCAATTCCAGTGTTCTTTGGCTTATTTTAAAGCTTGAAACATCAACTATTTTTCTGAAAAATTGCATTTCATTTGGAGTTCATTTACCTTGTTTCACATCATACCAAAGTTGGGGGTTTGATCAACCTTACTATTACTTTTATGGAGTTTTGCCATTCTCATTTCCTTCCTTCTTGGCATGCTTGCTTGCTTTCTTCTTTGCTCATAATTAAACATGCATTAGTTTAAAGCATGCTTTCACCTCTCTTTGACTACCACATATGTAGAGGTTTAATTTACAAACCACATACAAACTTAAATATAAGTTTTTAATATAACACATAGCTTTAATACATAAAAAAACACAACATTATACCTTCTTGAATCACCATTCATTTTGCTCTTTGAAATAATCATATTTTATCAAGTGAATTTACAGCATTTTTGGGGATTTTAGTGCTATTATTTGGCTTTTATTGAGATTAATTACATTAATTATGATTAATGATTATTATATGGATATTTAAGCCAATTAAAGGTATTTGTGGAAGAAATTGAGATCAAAAGATAAATTTGAATTAATATATCTTCAATGTAATCTTAGAAATTCTGAATTCAAATTAGCAAATCTAAGATTTTGAATTTAAAATTCAAATCAAGTATCACACTCAAATCCATTTATTTTATATTATTTATTATATTATATTATATTATTATTTTATTCTTATTTTGCTTTGGAGGAAGATAGGATTTCACGCACAAAAAGGCCACACATGAATCCATTAAATCCATCCAGGCGGCACCACAAGGAAAAATTAAAAGATTCAAGTGGCGCACAATCAGGAGAAGCAAGAAAAGGCCACAATCATTCCTCCAGAAAGATCCAAGAAGCCATGGGCCCATAATCCATTCAGCCACAATTCATTCAACCCTAACCTATTTTTTTTTATACAGCAGACGAGAGCACAAGGGCTCAAAAACAAACAAAATTACAAAAGGTGGGGAATAGATCCCAAAATATCATTCGAGCACAGCGCCTGAAGATGGTGCGGGCATGAGTGGTAAACATTAGATGAGGAGATAGCCTCCTTAGCAAGCGCATCGGCCAAAAGATTCTGCTCCCTTGGGATGTAGCGGATGATTACATTCTGCTCCCTAGACATAAATTGTTTAATTTCCTGCAATAAAACCCAGTATTAGTGGTTTGACAATCAGAAATGAGCATGTCAACCAATAATTTAGCATCTGATTCAATTATTATTTTCCTGAAACCACATTCAGATGCTAATTGGAGGCCTTTGAGGATAGCCCATTCTTCGGCCATAAGAGAGTCACATAAACCCAAAGATTTCGTAAATCCAGTAATCCAGGAACCCAAGTGGTTCCTAATGACACCTCCACAACCAGCCTTGTTGGAGAATCTGGCCACAGCTCCATCAACCCTAACCTATTTAACCCATCCTCCATATTCACAAGCGGCACACCTCTATTCTAAGATTCCATCCACGACGCCCTGGAGATTCAAGCGGCACACACACACACCATTCATTCAATCCATACACCACAGCGCCGTTCAGCTACGAAGGCTGGGTTCCAGCAATTATCATTACACCGTAAACCGTTCCAATCGAAGAAGATGATGGCTGTATCTTTTGGATCTCTGGAATTTTCCATGACAATTCTTGGCTAGTTCTATAATTCTCTGATTCAACAACAATGGCAGGAGCTTGATTCTTCAAAGGGGAGTTTTTAATTACTTTAATTTCCTGTCCAATAATTGTTTAACAATTCCTAGGTCTTAGGATAATTTTCTAATTATTGGAACAATTTCTAATGTTTGATATGATTTATTTTGGAGATTATTGTGACTGAATTATTGTTTAGCAATTGATATTGGGCTGATTTAACTTTGATTTCAATTATAATATTCTGGTATGACGTTTATATTGTAACACTCCTTAATCTTTACCTTTAGCTTCATTAAATATCTATTTGGAAGCACCTTTAGGCCTTTAGTGACTTAGAGTAACCAAAGAGTTAATAAAATTTTCAAGTTTAGGGTTACTATTCACGTCACTATTCACAGATTTTTGGGCCAAATTTGAAAATTCATAACTAATTCTAGAATCGAAATTGAGTGCTTCCAATTTCTACTTGAAGCTTATAAGTTCCTCTATAAAGGAAAAATACTCATTGAGTCATTAGCTTGTCCAATTGATACAGTTTACTGCGTGAAAAAGTACTGTTCATTTGGCTATTTTTCATTTTTCCAAGATTTTCAATGATTTTCTTCAATCTTTGGAACATCATAACTTTTTGTACAAAACTCCAAATCGATTGATCTTTGGCTTGATTTAAACCTTACAATGCCAACTATTTTTCTGTAAAATTTCGACTCAATTGGAGTTCATTTACCCTATTTTGAAATAGGTCAAAATTGAGGGTTTGACCACCTTTACTTTGATAAAAACCAAACTTTTCATTTTCAAACTTTGTCTTTTTGAAACCCTAACTCCTAATCCTTTTTGAACCATATTTGATCATTCATTTAGGAGTTCTTGGCTATCATATATCATCCATACATGCATAGGTTTCACATCACATATTACATAACCATGCTCATAATAAATTCCTTGCTTTAACTTCATAAACTTTCTCTTTACTCTTTGGTGCACT
>JANTPZ010115183.1:0-32266 GCA_025593235.1 Vachellia pachyceras
ATGCATCATAAATGGACCCAGATACTTCCTAAATTAAACTCATACTTGCTCTTCTTTAAGATACAAACCCAATACCCCAGCCATCACAGGCCTCACAAATGTTGATAAACTGAACAATACTTTTGAATAACATGGATATTATGATCTATGAACAACATAATAAAAATTCAATCGATACCACTTAATTGGAAAAAAAAGTCATAGATATATCAATGCAAAAGTATAAAACTCACATTAGTTGGCAGGTGAAGCAGGGTAGTTATCATACTATCAGACACTTACCAATCCATAAATCCAATCCAGGAATGTAAAAAACTCCAAAATAATAATAATATATATTTTCAATAGTTGCATATTTTAAAAAATATGGGCTACCCGCCAACCCGTCGGGCTAACCCGTCATGGGTTCGGGCTAAATATACCCGTATCAAAACGGGCCTCATTTTTCATAACCCAACCCACCATGGTTATGGGTTGGGCGGGTTTAGCCCATGGGTAAAACCCATATTACCGGCTCTACCATTCAGGCAAGTTTTCTGTTTCGTTTTTGGGTTAAAACTTAAAAAGTCAAGTTCTTTTATTTTCACCGCGGGTAAACTCAAATCCCATGTCCCTAAATAACGGGCAATAATTTTAAAATAAATATTTATGGCAAAGATGAGCATACCATTTTAAATAGTACCCTAACTTTACTTAGGTTTATATTAGTCTTTTAGTTTAAGTCACTGTTAAATAAATGATAAATTGCTTACTCAAAAGCCACGGACTTAGTAGTATTAAGTATTGATTACTCTAATAAGTATAATTAAAATATGTTTGCGGCTTGAGATAAATAATTACAAACCTAAGATAAATACGTTGTATTTTAATTCTAAATATTTATTTGAAGATGTTGAAAATATTAAATGATGTGAAGGAATAGAGTGATTTAATGACAATTGTTTTTTTATTTTGCCAGAGATTTAATGAACAATTGTTTTTTATTTTGCCAGAGATTTAATGACAATTTTATATCCTCCTTGAAAGTTTTTCCTTCCTTTTTTTTAAAAAATACATAAGTTAAAATGTGCATTCGATTATTGGCAAATTAAAAATGCACATTTCACCGTATAACTCCATGATAAGCACGATCATCTTAATTAGTGATAAAATCCATCTCGTTTGCTTATTTTTTAGCATTGAAAAGCTAGATTGGGGCTTCAAAACATCAATATAAAAACAAGCACATAATGTTTAGTTTGTTTTCTTAATCAATATTTATGGATGTTTTGTCTAACATATAGATTTTAATCTTATCAGTTGTTCTTAATGAAACTAATAGTGCTAGGTTAGAGCGCTAAAAATACACTTTGTAAAATGGCGGAATCAAATTAAAATTTTGTGTAAAGTTAAAAGATAAAATGTAATTTTTTTGCCTTTGATTATTAACAGAATACTTATCTCAAAATATTTATTAAATACAGAATATTTGGGATGACTTGTCCAGCAAAACACCTATAAATAAAATAAAGCGGTTTTACTGGTTTCTTAAAGTGTGAATTTAAAGGCAATAGCTAAAAGCCTTAAGCACGCCCAAATCCTAATCTACGCAACATTCGACAGACTGAAATAAAATAAAATGAGCAGTGTCCAATTGATCACATCACTATTATCGGCTATGTCTATGACCTTCAACAAGAACTCCCTTGACATGTGTGTAAGCCTGTGAGTATATAAATGAGACAAAATGATTTGTGTTTAGTATTAATATTAAGGGTTAAAGTGCAAAGATGCCTTTAACTTTTATAAAAAGTGTATTTAGCATTATATACTTTTTGAATGTGTAAAAACACCAATAAATATTTAAAATGGGAGAAAAATGTCATACCGTTAAATATAACCTAACATTATTAAATATACATATATAACAACGGTGAGTTCCATCAGAAAAAGTAGTTGTGCTAGACCGTATTTAACCGGTTTTGCATTTTTTTCACCAATTTCAAATGTTTATCAGGTATTTTTGCGTTTTTAATTTAAAAAAATATATGGCACTGAACTCACTTTTGGTAAAACTTCATGGATGTTTTTGCGCTTTAACCCTGATATTAACCAAATGCCGAATGTGCCTGTAAACATCTAAATTAAAATATGCAATTTGCTTGTTCTGATGAGCGCAGGATCAGAAACAAATCATAGAGAAAAGCAAAATGCATGCATGTTTCACGACTCAGCGACTCAGTAAGCTTTCACGGGTCAGCGACTCAGAAGCTATGTACATATACATAAATCAGATTGTTTTTTGGTTTCGATTTCTCGATCTCTAGGTCACCAAATAAGGCGTAACATTTCAGTTTCTGCGCTTTCATACTTATCAAGTTAAACGATGCTCTCATTTCTCATCCATTTCCTCCATTTTCTATGAAGTCATGTGAAACTGGCATGTTGTTCAAATTAATGATGTATAGAATGAGGCTTACTGTGTCTTTGAACAGATCAACAAAGAGGAGAGACTTAATTTTTCTCCTTTATTATATGTATGACAGATTCAGATTTAAAGTCATGAAACTAATTTCATGTCCAGACTTCGCATGTATTTCTAAGATTTGAATATGTCAAACACGATAATTTATGAAAAAGGAAGCCTGAGCGAAAGAATGTCTGTGTAAGTGTATATGGTCTTTTTTTTTGGGGGGGGGGATTAGACTTTTAGATTAACAACGATACGATTTATGAGATTCTCATCTATATAATTTTTTCTGAAAGTTCATTCTTTCAGAAGACCGGATGATGAAGTTGTTATAAAAATCGTTATATGTATAGATACACTTTTATTTTGCCAAATGATAACAATTAATCAAAGTGTGAAATAGTTCCTCTTGATTTTTCTCAAATTTAATTATCCGCACTCGGTTACCTGAAGCTTCCTGAGTTAAATCTTAACTATCTCGTCCAATTGACCTCTAACAACATGCCGACATCCGAATATGTGTTCACGTTTATTAAATTGATCAGAGAAGAAGAAGCTAGGAAATAAAAGGACAAGAAGAAGGAAGAATTTGATATGTTTTGGGTAAGGGAAAGAAAAAGCTTGGGACCCAACGAGTCATGTTCGTGGTTGTGAAATCAGAGAGAAAGTGAAAAGCAATAAAGATAAGAGATTCCAAGTGTTATAGTGATCAATGATGAGACGTTAAGACTTAAGAGGGCCATGTTCCAAAAAGAGGATGACTAACTTCCACAAAGTAGTTTCCAGACAATTTTTTAATATATATATATATATATATATTAGCAATCGATGATCGTCAAAATAGGGGGCTCCTCCCTCCCTCACCATGCACTCCAGTAAACGAAGGCGCGTTTGAAAATACACTGTTTGTATTTATGACCTTCAATAATGTTCCCAATTCCCTCGTGATTTATGCATGCCTTAAGATAATTTTTAGATTTATGGATTGTTTGTTAAAGTAATTATCTAGAAAGATCACAAACGTTTGCGTTGTTTAGGGATTCCAGGATTTGTTTTCTTCTTTTTTTCTAATATAAACTGAGATCTGGAGATCTAGTCTCCTGTTAGTTATTGCCCATCTACTTAATTAGTTTAAGATCCGCCCCATGTTTATATGCTTTAATCAACTACTCTATGCAAGTTAAGAAAGTTGGTTAAAAACTAATTATTTCTTATAAAATTTTAAAATTGCTCGCAATAAAAATGACAAGTTAGAATAGATGGATGAACCAGTTGAAAAATTTTGTGGTTACTTAGGAATAATAAGAACAAAATTAATACTTTAGACAAGACATATTATACTGCCGGTTGAGCATCCGAGGCAGAAGTAACGATTTTTTCAAAAGAAAGCAATTCCAAGTAAGCTCTGTCTTTTTCGTTTTAGGAAGCTTTAATCGCTTTTTCTATGGATTTCTATATCTTATTGGATTCACTTTAATTTCTTTATGACATTGAATGTTCCCACGTGATTTACGTTTCAATATATTTCTTACATTGCTCGTTGCAGTAATTTTCTAGAAGCCTTTCGGCCAAAAAAAAAAAAAAAAGATCCCAGAAGTTACCAGATGATATAACGTAATATGAAAATATTTCTAATGGAAATCCCAAGCACAGATACATTCAATGGGTTCAACAATATAAAAGGGAAACAAAGTAGTTGCGATACAATGATGGAGAAGAGGAAAAGCAAGAGAGGATAAGAGACTTTCACAAAAAAAAAAAAAATTTGGTTTCTCGTCCGGTTTTCGGAGTTTCGCCCCGACTAATCCAAGCCCGACCCGCGTTGCGCACCTGGAAATGGTGGATGAGTCTCCCAACGGTGGCTTCTGCATACACAAGGACTCGAACTCGAGACCTTACTTAAACTGGAACAAACCGCTTAACACTTGATCCAACCAACCGTTGCACTTGAGACTTTCAAAATTCATCCATCACTAATCATGTGCTTCTTATATTGCCCCATTTGCACTTATTGCCGTCTTGGGCCTGCTATTGGGCTCCATCCCGGCCCATATCTTTTTTTTTTGGTAATAGAAGCTGATGAGATCAGAAGATCAGATCTCGTCTCATGTTAATTATTGTCCATCTATTTATATAATTACTATCAATTAGCGTTGCGTATAATTTTTTTCTTTAATGGAGTGAAATAGCATATTCTAAATTAAATCAATGTTTTGTTCACGAAATTTTGAAGTGATGAGGGATATTTTTTAAAAACAAACTCCAAAGTGAAAAAAGAGATGAATATATATTTCCCAATTTTGGAGAATTAAAGGAGTGTATTTTTCACGATAAATAATACACTGGTGAGTATCAAAGTTGATGAAGTGTGGGGGAAAGGGAGAGGAGAGCAACAAATAAATATTGGAGTGGTGAACGTAAAATGGAGACAAAGAGGCGGCATGCTCCTCCATTAATGACGTTTGGAAGCTTATCATTGTAACCACCAATTCTCATTCTCTCAGTTCGTGTCAACTTGTTTTCCCAATTAATTTCCCCATATTCTTCAGTCCCATCACCTCACTCTCCTGAAAACCATGCACTTCATTATCTTAGCTGCCTCCTCACCTATGCATCTCTTTTCTAACTTCTATCACCTCCTTTTAGATCTTATTCTTCACATCATATACAAGCATCTTTTTTTTTTTCAATAAGCATACCATGGAAGTAATTAAGTTTGAGATACTATTTAATGTTAAATGCGGGTATATCTCTTAATGAGAATTCAAATATTTAAATGTCATATTGTAAAAAATTGGATTCAATCTCTGTTGCTAATGTAACATCTTTTATACTACTATGGTTTTTATATATGGATATGACGAGTTTAATTTGTTGAACATGCATGTTAGATCCGATTGTTTCATGATATAATCAAGTATGCAGAGGTGAGTTCAATCAAAACATGGTGATATGTATTGTAGGGATTCGTATGTACCCAGCCATATTGTACTGTTTTTGATAAATTTTTATGATGGATATGTTTTTATGTTTTAAAAGAATAGGCTGAGTATTGTGATTTGCACAAAACTCCACGAAAATAATATATATTATTAAAAATTTATCATTTAGCATGGATTTCGATATAATTTTTTTATTCATGGGCATTAATTTTCATAAAAAAAAAAAAACTTGCCCTCGCCTGATCTGCCCGTTATATTGACCCGTCCGATTGGGGCATTCAGTGAAACAATAAGAATATTGTTGGTTGGTACCCGGCTTGAGCTCCAATTCAGATCCATCCGCGTGGCTGTATCTTTGTAATAATTATTCATCGTTGCTTAATTAATCTATTTCCAACAGATATTATGAGCATTATTTCACGAACTGACTTCGATCTGGGTTTTGATTACTGCAACACTTTGGTTTGATTTAGCGTTCGCAGCAGTAATTATTGTTAATCCCATGAGAGTAGAGTAGGAATATGAATATGAATATCCTCCTTTATTAATTAAGCCCTTCAACATTACATCACGGTACTCCATTAATATCCTCAACTCCTCTGTAAAAGCTGATCAAACAATTTTAGAAACTCCACGCATGCAAAGAGATTTCACCAATACGGAAAATAAGCTCTGATAACCTCCTTCATCTACAGTTCAAACTTGTATATCCGACAGTAAAATCTACTTTTGAACATAATTTTCAATCTACGAGGTAAATATATTAAAAAAATTTTATCTTAATTTGTGTAAACGTGTTTTTACAGTGCTCAGGCAAATAAACATCTTGTTTGGTGAAGCTAATATCATCTAAACTCTTGCAGGTTCTAAAACCAGACATCTAAAAAAAGTAAAAAATCTAAACTAAGAATAGGGAATAGGATTCTTTGACAAACGAGATCAACAGGCATTATCAAATAAAAATATTTTGGAGAATATTTCGATACAAATAAGAAGGGTTCTAGAAAGATAAATAATACCTCCTAAAATTCCGTTTTTTCAATTTTTATTTATACTATACTTAATATTCTCCGTGTATTTATCTTATGTTTAGTATAGAGTTCAATTTTCTTATGTTCAAATAGAAAAACAAACCAAATATCCTTCACAGTGAAATTTCAGACCATGTGGATTGTGACAGGCACCAAACTAAGCCTGCGCGACATTTTTTAGTCTAGCTAGCCTTAATTAGAAACATAACAATATCACAACAAAATTTATAAAATTAAACTAAGGAAAAATGTCCTTTATAAAAAAATTAAACCATTATACGGTCAATAAGGTACCACTCAAAATAAACTAGTCACTAGTGCCCAAGTATTATTAATTAAAAAACATATAAACAAATAATCAACATAAATGGTAATTAATAGACATAACACCCCTATTCTAACTCTTTTATTATAGCAGTCACGACAGCACGGGATACCACTTCGACCATATTCTAACTTGTCCTACCTAATGCTTTCCCCTGAAGTTTGACACCAAGATATTCTACTCAGCCTCGCGCTGATCTGAAAAGTAATATAGAGTGAGGGGTGAGTCTACAACCGACTCAGTGAGGCACAGGTAACAAAGTGCGTGGAAGGGAAGCAAGGTGCACAAGAATATCAAAATATAAATTTACTACAATTACTAATAGAAGAGAAGCATAGAGGAATAAATTAAACAATTAAGCACCAGTTAATATCAAAATATAAATTTCCAAACTTCCCAAGGTAATATAATCGGATCAAACTCAAAATAATACGATATAATATAATGCAATATAAAGTCAACCCATCATTCATTGCACATAATACCATAGGTAATTTGTGAAAAGATTTTCATAATATGATGGGATATTGACCTGTATTAAAGAAAGAGAGGGGTGAAGGGTGATAATCTTACCTGATATGTAGGAGTGAAGAGCTGGAATTGCAGAATTTCTAAGAGGCTTATATCTAAAAGAGAAAATAGTACTCCAGAAGCGTTTGACGGCTTGAGTATAAGGTAAGGTATTTAAAAGCTTAGGCATTAGCCATTAGGGATTATATTAGGCCACAACTATCTCTTTCTTTTAAAATTGAAACAATTAAGATCCCATCATGATGATGATGATGATGATCATCATCATCATCGTATTAAGCATTTAAGCTCAATAGAAGCTTCCTAGATACTTCCCTGAGATAGCCTCTGATACAAACTAATCATCTACAATTCTACTTACATGAAGATATTTTATAAGGCTTAACTATCATTATCATTAGCTAGATATGATGAGATTTTCTAATTGAAACTGAGTAGCATGATACAGCAAGATGTTATTATAATATTAACTAATAAGTATATGTATCTAATATGTATACTTATATATCGCTTTCTTTTATTTTGAGTTTAGATATCACATCCAGTATTAAAGTATCAGTTGGATGAGATTAGAGATATCCCTTCTGGGTAATAAAAAGCTCAAGAATCTTTTATTAACTAACATCTCAAAAGCTTAAACAAACTAAATACTGCGACTTTGGAACTGTCACGGAGAGGAGAGAAAAGGACAGGGACACTCTTCTTAGCTGTCCAACTAATTGACTATCCGTAGACCCTGGTCATTATGGTAAATCCCGAGTCACGCCCGGATTTCACCATTCTTAAATAGTTAAATTAAAAGTCTTATTTTCCCCCACTGACCTCCACTTCCTTAGAGACACATGTAAAAAATAAATAATACTAATATGATGGTCATAATAACAACAAAACTGGTGGTTTATTAAATTAAAAGTCTTATTTTCTCTTCCCCGAGAAAATTGTTCCTTTGCTATTACTACTGTTTTAAATTTTTTCTTTGGGCCAACGTTATTACTATTATTATTCCTCTGCCAGAAGCTAAAGACACAACACAAACAAACAACACACACTTGGTATTACAAAACAGAAACACCAAAAGCTCAACTCTTGAATTTAAAGTTATGTTTTGTCTTTTGGCTGGCATCTAGAAAAACACAAATTTACGTTCTTCTCTTCCCTCATCTGCATTTTTGCAGCCTGCAGATTTATCAAGACGAACCGGGGACAATGTCAAAGGTATAGACAAGAGAATTACAATTCCCCTGTTTCAGATCAGCATTGTTCGATTTGAGAAATTGGAGCGCGTGACTATTACCGTAACCAGCTACTATTTTCCTTCTCTTAATGTCCTTCTCTTGTCTCAGGGTAGAGGCGGACATGGTGGTTGAGCTGGTCTTTTCGCTTTCTGAGCTCAGAAAATGATGGTCTAACACATTAATAGGTGTCTCCAAACTTGAAACCAAATCGAACGCAGGCTCGTACCCCTCCATTGTTATGTCCTGCATCACATTGTTGCACTTCAATATACTTTCCTGCATTAAAATCACAATACCCACTCCACTATTAGGCATAAATCAGATTAAATTATATGTCCCTATACTACCCAGTGTAATCACACGAAAGTGAAACAGAAAAAGAAAAGGGTAATCAAATGAAGTGTATAAGATTGGTACTTTATTCACATATGCACAGTCGGATGTGGCTCTTAAGAAGCATGGATACTGGGAAGGTAGCAATTCGCGAGACGCAGAGAGAAGGGCTGACACGGCAACTTCAGAAGGCTTAAATTCCAAGAGCCTTATCTCTGCAATACAGATGAAGGTGATTGCTCTAAGAAATTTCGAGTGAGGAGTCAAAGAAACTCATTCTGATTCAGATGAGATCATCCCAGAATTGATTTGATTCATACCTCTTTGTGATCTGATTATAATTTCAGATGCTCGATCTTTAAGAACCTGCAGGTCTTTGAGTCTGAACAAACCAAGGAAGAAGGGAATGAAAGAGAAGGGGGTGATCGAACGCATTCGCCATTGTAGAGCTCCTAAGATAAGCGACTCCATTCTTCCTACCGTTCGCGCCTCAAAAATCATACCTCTCTCACCCTGTTTCAGAAAGGCCTAGTTACAACAATTTTATCTAATAGAGGTTTATTTGCCCCCGAAGGGTATTAGTGTCAGGTCTAGTGTTTCCACCTGTATATCAGAGACAGAAAGCTCTGTTCTCATCATCTTTGCGGCTAGAGAGAGGCAAGAGACTGCTATGAGCCTGAGGATCCATGGCTTTGGTTGCTGTTTAAAAACTAAATTTGAGTTAGAACTTGAGGGCTTGGAATCCAAAAGGCCAGAGAAAGAAGCTTAAAGTGCCATTGAAGTAGTGATAATGCAATTGGTTTCCTAACCGAAGCGCCTTGGTTGCCGAGGAAGCGATCCACATAGTTAACAGCTAGGTAAGACAAGAGTGGATCAAGTGTGCAGGACAACTGAAGATGGGGAAATAGACCAAGCTAAGATTAGATTAACAGGTATAATATATGAAGTTAAACAGAAATATGCAAAGTTTTGATTTAGTACCTGGGAGATTAAAGAGATGACCTCTCCTCTAACGGTGAAGAAGTCGAAATCTGGGGAGTTGAGAGCGTGGAAGTAGGTTTGGGGTGGGATGTGATGAGATTCGATGAGAAAGAGATAAGAGGGAGGGTCGTGAGAGTTTTGGAGAGGGTTTTCGAGATCAAAATCCATGGAGGAAGGAGTGGGAAATTAATGGTGAAAGGAGGAGAGATGAGAAGGAAGAGGCATTTGCAGATAGGGTGTGAGAAACAGAGGAAGAGACGAGGGAGGAGGAGGAGGGAGGAGATGGTCTCGTGGAGAGTGTTGGCGGTTGCATGAGAAGGATGATGATATGCAAATGGCACCTCTGGGTTGGTGGCAGACCCACAGTCCCCTCCTCTCTTGACCTGTCGCATTTCTCATTTCCTCATTTTACTTAAAAATAAGGACTCTAAATTAAAAAAAAATAATCTGCATAAAGCTTTTAGAAGGATATTATATTTAGGGAAGGGGAGATAAACACTTTTGGTATTAATTTCAGTTAGGTTGACTGAAATCTGGAGTCATGAACTTGATTTCATTTAAGCAAGATCAACGTCTGCATTTTGTGATTTAAAGGAATTGCAATATTGCAAGAGTTTGTATGATTAAACTCAAAAGATGGGTCAATTAGAATACGCGCAACTATAACTTTTATCATATAATACCATATATTTCATGAAAAAATCCATTTGTATAATCTTTATTTTAGAATATAAAAATAGGCACACAAAATGACAAAAGTTATTGGCTTAGATTCAATATCTTTTGAGGCCTTCCCTTTTTCTGGTCAATACTAAGTTATGATTTATGCCTCTGCTTTTGTTCAATAAGCTCTGAACAATTTTTTCAAGTTAAATATAAGTTTACACATTCTTTTTAAAAGTAGCATTTTAAATAAAAGTTTATGTGAATTAATTTGATCTTAATGATTTATTAGGGTTAGATCATACTTTCAAAGTTAGAGTGTTCACAGATGTATTTACATATAAATATTTAAAAATTCTCACATTGATAATGAGATTTGATTTCTCAACCTTATTGATTATAAACCAACTTTTTATCAAATGATTAGAGAAAAAAGCTTATGACTAGTAGATTGAAATGCAGCTTGTATCACACCAAACAAGGCAGGCAACTACTCAAACTCAAACAGTAGAAAGACTTTTAAAAAATGAGACCTTCTTTCTCTGCTCAATTAAATGCCTACAAACATTACATTACAGCCCCTCTCTTCTTCCTTGCCAGTTTGACAGCTTGCACTCAGCTCCCTCTCTACATTGTATTATCATTCATTCAATGACAACAACCCCTAACGAGACTCCCAATAAGACAAAAACCCATCAACTCTTTTAATACTATATAATTAAACCCATCAATACTTCCTTCTTATCAGAGCATCCATAACTCACCCAGCAAAATTTAACCTCGCACTCATAGTCCTTCCCCCACTTCATCAATTATATATTTACTCAAACATTTGGAGGCTAATTAAGCAAACTCTAACAAGTTGAATTAAATTATGCACGCCTGTTACTACTGTTTTGTTAATTTCTTTTGCTCAGATTCGTTTGTGTATGTATTTGTTGGCCAAAGAAAAAAGATTCGTGTTTGTATTTGGGACACATGCTTGATCTGTCTCTTGAAAAAGAAATCTCTTGACATTATACAGGGAAGGACTCAAATTTCTTCAACTGATGTGCTAAATAATAGTAGCTAGCTAATAGTAACGCTTCAGTGAAGTTAGTTTCCAGTGCCCTTTTTAGTTCCTCTATCGTCTGCCTCAGCCCTTTGAACTTTCAAGCGTACATTATTCATAAAAACGTACAGTTTTGCATCATAAGCTTGCATCAGAAAAATTACGTCATCAAACCTCCAAATGTACTCACATGATCAAATTAAATTACTAGGTGTTCAATCTTTGTAGATAATACGAATCAAAACAGCAAGGTGATCGTATCACAATAATGGCCCCCCTTGACTTATGGCGGTACTTTGGTTGCAGGTAGGTGATCGAGTAAATTTTGCTGATGACTAACCCCATCCATTTAATTTCAACCAAATGCATGGGACCATCTTGCTACAGTCTTAATCTACGACGTACAGGTCCCTGTATGCACCACATTCATTTTAGCATCACACACACATTCATTTTATATACCTTATTCAATATATCTATGATCCATGATGGTCACGATGTGCTTCATAACCACATTCTTGTTTTCTATGATGTTCATCATATCCTGCAGAATATAGACACACACACACACAGACACATATCTATATATAGCATGCATCCATGACTACGATATTATCAAAATAAATATAGTAGTTGTCTGTCAGGAGAAGAGACATTATACAATGCAACTTTGATAACTTCACTTTTAGGCAAAAAAAGAAAACGATAATCATTTTTAAAGCTCGATGATCAACGACAGCGTAAAAAAACCCAGCTTAAAAATAACGTTCATGTGTGCGTGTCAAGACATTGTGAAACCCAAAACTTTTTAAAAAATAATGGGACGTAGCCTAGGGTTCTCATGGAATGCACCTACCTTTGAAACCCGTTTAGACATTTATTTATTACTTTGACATGTCACTTTAGAAGGGGACAGAAACCCACACGCATATGGATCAGGCAGGTCCTTTTATTTAAAGGTGGCAATAATACTCTATATTTTTAGCATAAGAACAAATGGACCTATAATACTCTCTTCCATCGGAGCTTTCATTCGGTGAGATTCTACATCAAATTCAAAACTTACAAATCCCTCATCTTTCGGAAGAGTGTGATATTCTTCTTAAACCATTTTCTGAAGAGGAATTGACTGTGCCATTAAACAGATGGATTAAGATGGAGCGCCTGGACCTAATGGTTTTAATCCCCGATTTTTTCAAATGTAGGTGCAGATATTAAGGATTTGGGTAACCGTTTTTTCGACTGGGCATTCTTTCCTCCTGACTTGGGCCGAACCTTTATAACTCTAATTCCCAAGAGTGACTGCATTCAAGGAATGGATGATTTTCGTCCTGCTGTGTGCTCTATAAGATAATTGCCAAAACCCTATGCAATAGATTGCAGCTAATTATGGATGATTTAATCACTCCCTTTCAGAATGCTTTTGTGAAGGGTCGTCTTATTTCTGATAATACTTTGATTGTATTATCAGAGGCCATGGCAAAATTACTTTCACTGCATTGAGAGAAAAGGGTTGGTGTGAGTTAAAATTCGATATTCGAAAGGCTTATGACAAATTTTCTCGGCCTTTTTTAAATGCTGTGCTTCTTATTATGGGTTTTCCTCAGAGCTGGGTTCGAATGGTTATGTGGTCGGTCTCCTCGGTCTCTTATCAAGTTCTTGTGAATGGTTCTCCATCATAGGTGATTTTTCCTTCTTGTGGTTTGAGACAGGGTGATCCTTTATCTCCGTACTTGTTCATTTTGGGGGCTAATGTTTTATCATGTATGATTTTAAGAGAAAAGTATAATGGTTGTCGGAAAGGTTTATCCATTTGCAGAGGGTCCTTAACCCTACTCATTGATGTATGCTGACGACACAAACCGTTTTGTTCCTTCCAATGAAGTTGCTTTATCAAGGATCAAACAAGTTTTACAGAATTATTAAAGACCTTCTGGCCAAAGTATCAATCGGTGAAAATCATGTATGGTGTCTAGTCCTAATATGAACTTTAGCCAGAAAAAGCTTTTGGGAGTTCATGTGGATCTTGGAAGGGATAAAAAGCTTTTTTATGATGAAGTTTTGCAAAAAATGGACTCCAAGCTTCAGTCCTGGAAAGCTTCCTTATTGTCTCAAGCGGGCCGTCTCACCTTAATCAAATCTGTTCTTACTTCCTCCCTTCTGTACACCTTGTCTTCTTGCAAACTCCCGTCTTAAATTTGTCATCAACTAGACATGAAATTGGCCGATTTCTTTTGGGAAGTTTCAGAAGTGGGTAAGAAGATTCACTTACTTGAATGGGCTAAGGTATGTCGACGTATACAGGAAGGGGGATTTGGAGTCAAGAAAGTAGAAGATTTCAATAATGTTCTGTGGGCTAAATTAGTGTGGCGCCTCTTTTCTGCCAGTGATAAATCCACTTTAATTTAGCCCTAGTCGTCCGTCCTAAATATGTTTCTTCGTTAGAGGACGGTACAATAGTAAGTAGATCTTTGGAATCCCCTTCGTGGAAAGGAGCAAAGCCGGTGGCTTCGTTGATTACAGACAGACTGGCATGGAGTGTAGGTAATGGTTCTAACGTCAATTTATATAGCCGCCTTTGGTGGCCATTATTGCAGAGCATCACCCCGGTGACTATCGCATGTGTGGGTGATCTTATTCTGCAGAATAGAGGAACTTGGACTATTCCTTTGCTTCATATGTTATATTCCCCAGATGTGGTTCAAAAAATTACTTCTCCTGTTTCTGTCTGGCAGTTATCATACTCTTTGATTTGGAAAGGTTGCAGTGGGGGTTGAATATAAGGTCCGAGATGGGTACCCTATTTTTATTCGATAATCTAATATCAATTTTAATCATTTTGGATTGATCTTAGAAAAGATTCATAAGCTACCTATTCTTCCTCGGGTGGGAAGCTATGTAATAGGGCTCTCCCGGTGAGAAGAATTTTAAAGGAACATCATGTGCCTGTTTAAAATGAATGTGCATTTTGTAAGTCTTAGGAGGAATCTCTAAATCATATTTTCTTTCAATGCTCATGGGCAAGGGCCATTTGGTTTGGATCACCTATGGGTTTTCACTCTCAAGAAGTCGGTGATATTACTCAGTGGTTTCTCTTTCACCTTGCTCACTCTTCCTACAGCTCTCAGATATGGATTAGTCTTATTCTACACGGACTATGGTGCTTCCGGAATTTAAAAGTGCATAGAAAAAGTGATGCTACTCCCTGGGTGGTCATTTCATCATCAATTATTTGAAATCCCAGAGTCTTATATAATCGAAGAAATTGGATAAAAGCCTGCTTCTAATAGGTGTACATCTCCAGCTTGGTTTCCTTTGATTGATCAATTAGGTTGGATAGTTGCTGTTCGGGTAAGGAGGAATACCAGTGTTGGTCGTAATTTCAATGAAATCATATTACACGTGCGGTTTGGTCCCTACTATCTTCTTCAGAACATGAGTAGTATTCCCAGAGCATCAGATTCACTCCTGGCAGTGTTGACAGAAATTCTTAGGGGACTTGTATATCTACAACACCATCATCCATTTTCTCCTCTTTCTGATACTCCTCTTTTCTTGCTCATGCAGAAATGGAACCGCGCTTACATACTGCAGAGTCGGCTCCCTACGCCAGCGTCATATATATAGGGCACTTATATCTTGATATTCGCAACTTTCTCAAGACTTTAGAACTATTTTGTAATATTGATACTTGTATCTAACTATGTTATGTTATAAAAAAAGAAATATATTTACATGTATATCTGTACCATTATAAAGAAAGGGACTTAATTCATGATTAGGGAAATTGGGAATGCAAGCGATCGGTGATTTTTGGCCCTTCAGTTTAGGGAGAAAATAAAGCGTGGTTCACATATCATAAATAAAAGGCATAGTTGTACGGCCAACAAAATATAAAAATAAAAGGCATTGTCTCTGTCAAGGATGTATCAGGATCAACTGTGCTAGTAAAAAACATATGTATGGATGTATGAATCCTATAAGTTAATGTGTGTGTGTGTATAGAGTTTGGCTGGTATATATGCATGTGCCATTTGGTGACTTCTTGGCTGGTAGTAACTTTTGGGACTTAGACAAAGATATGAAAACAAAAAAAATTAAAAAGAACAGAAAAACAAAGTCATATTGCACCCCCTTCCCTTTTTCTCTACGTTATTAATGTTAATAATATTAATTGTCGTTTTATGATTAGTATGACAACAATAATTGACCCAGGATACAGTAATTGACTGGCTTTTGGGGGGGGGAATTGTGCCATTGCACAGTACTAATCCTAATTCTTCGCAGAGACCACTCATAAGACATAATTATCCTATCTCCTCAAAATAAAGCGTACATGAAAATAGAATATCGAGAGTCCCAACTCTAAATATACTAGTGCAGTTTTAGTATACACTCGAGGATGCTACTGTATGATTTGAAGTCGGTCCAATTAATTAAGAACGTCCGCGCTCTAGGTAGGATTTAAATTAAATCTGCCCTTGAGGAATAATAACTCAACTTTATTACTTATTAATTAGTGGGGCTTAAAAATTTGGTCCCATAATTTACCCGGATTCTCAATTTAAAAAAAAAAAAATCATGCCTAATGATTTGTCTGTGTGTGTTTGCAATTAGTCCTCAGATCCTGTGAAGTTTATTTGCCAGCTGAACAAACTGTGCTGGCTTGGTGCTGCTGGTCATGACCATAAGAAATTATTCAAGAAAAATTCAACATATGACATTAAGCTGAAAACTTGGTTAAATTATATATAGATATCGAATGATTTAATTTCTCTTATTATTATCATTATTATATGTTGATCAAACTAAAAATAAGAAAAACTAGTTCGAGATTCACTTAAATGATTTTTAATCTGCATCCATTTGGTCAGCATAATTACTCCAGTCATGCCCGTGTGTGTGTGTGTATGAAGACACGAGAATGCCTAGTAAACGCAATTGTCAATTTGTTATTGATTGTCGAATAATTAACTAATGCGATGCCCTTCGTACGTGGCGATGTTAGCCTAATGGCTAACGCTCTTACATTATTAATGGGATCAATTTTCAATTTGGGGATAACCCCCCCCCCAAAAAAAAAAACAAAACAAAAAATTGCAATAAGACTCCATAGGATTCCGCTGGTATATATAAGAATATCGAGAAGGATAGATTAAATAAAGCGAGCTCGGGTTAGCATGGGTTTGATAGAACGATCACTTAGGAAATGCTGTTGAAGAACGTTCCCGTTCTTTGGAGTTCTTTGAAACCTGCTCGATCTCTCTGGCACATATTTTATATATCCCTAATTACGGAAGAATATAGTAGTTAAGTATCTCCCTTCGATCTCTTCTCTGTGTGTGTGTGAGAGAGACAGAGAGAGAGAGAGTTTCTCTTTCATGGCTCGCCTTGAAGCACGAGAAAGGAAACAAGTATTAAGTATAAGGAAGAACCAAACAGGTGTTCATGCTAATGCAAGTGCGTTCATGGAGTTCCAAGGAATTAGGGATGTATAAAATATATGCCAGAGAGATCGAGGTCTTACAGATGCTAGTCCAATATTTGTAACTTCTTACTTAATAAGCCTAGGAGACGGTGGACTTCATGCAACGATGACACTTGGGAATTTCTAGAACTGATTCACTCTATCTCCTCTTCAACTCTGTCATGTGCATCATGCATGCCTGAGTATTTATACATATCAGTCTTTCTTAATTTCTACCCATTTATGGGGCTTTTGCCATTGATTTATATCAAGCCACTTCCAAGTGCTACATTTCATGAATAACAGAAATATTAGTACTTCTACATCAGATGATGGACACATATAAGATCCAACAATAAGTAGTCCGCACCTGACGAAGATGCTCATCCAATAGAAAAAGGAAATTACTCCCGTCTCTTCTTTTTGTCTCCTGTTAAATGCCATACACATGAAGACGCAGACCAGTGCTGGAGAAGTCTAGGGATTTGAACACGAGGAAAAGGGTAGTGCACGCTTGGAATAGTTAATTAATGTATTATAATTTATGAACGACACCTCAGAAGCAATGAAAATAATAATTAGTAAAAGATACAGAGAGAGAGAGAGAGAGAAAGCATGATGATGTTGAGACGAAGAGATCGGAAGAGAGAATGGTGCTCGCCAATTATAATTGTGCTTTGATTCTGCAAAAGAGGGAGCAGACAACACAGCGGTCCTTCGCTTTGCCCTGCCTCAATTATTCATCTATTCATATGGGATAAGTACCCTTTTTTACGTCAGAAGTTAGGATGGAAAAGCAATTTCATTCTAAAAGTTTTTCAAAAAGTAAATTTATCTCGTAAACGTTAAAAGTGGAGAAATAGCCATTATAAACGGATTGCACATTCAGCACAGCCACGTCATCGACCAAATCACCACCTCCCTCTCTCTTCACTATCATCAGCTTCGACGGAGCCATTTCTTCTTTCTCCTCTTGCTTCCCTCCTCCTTTTCTTCTTTCACTTTATTAGCCCAGCTAACACTCTTTTTGTAAGCCACACTTTAGCCCTCCAGATCTCTCTTTTCCCACCCTCCTCTCCCCATCCAATTCCTTGTCCTGGACCCGCAATTGTAAACCGGCAATATTTTGTAAGCCATCTGCACTGGAAAATGTGAGGGTTCGTCGGTGATTATTTAACCTCTTTTTGTTGTTTGCTTTTTTGTATCAACCAAACGTGCTACGCTAATGATGAGTGACATGAGAAAAATTATAATAATTCTAATTAAATATCCAAGTTTTGTTCCCTTCGATTATTCTGGATTGTGGCCATTATCAGTTACACTCTCACCAGAACACTGTTGACTTAGATATCAATTAGGATTAAGAAATGGAATTCAAGATGTACATCAAGCTTTGTTTGGGAGAACAGATACCGCCGAGAAGGGGATCGAAAAAAGTGGGTTTTATTTCGTTCCCTTGTCTCAGTATTGCACTCCTGCGGCAACCAATGAACGGTGACGTTGTGGAAGAAAACGATGCAGCAATAGAGGTGCCAGATACCCTTTGCTGAACCATCGGTCCCAGATTGTGGTCGTTGAAGGGCAAGTACCCGGCCGTGAGGACGAACAGGATGACTCTGCACGACCACCTTCGCTCCATCGTAGCCTTTCTTGGCAAGCACCTCCGGCCCCACGTAAGCAGGTGTCTGACGTGGTCCTTGAGAGCACTCAGCCCGAAGTCCGAAACCTTGAGGTTCATATATTGGTAGATTAGTGCATGGCAATTCGTTGAAAGAGTGATTTAACGAAATTTTGTTTTAACTTATGTGTAATATGGATTTAAGGTATAAACAAACACTAAGAGGTTGTCGAGCTTGAGGTCGATCGCAGTGGAAGACGCCAGCGGAGTGGCAGTATGGAACAGCAGAGATTAACCGCTGAAAATAGCAATGGCTGAGGTCTTCAGACAATCGGCCCTGGATGACCATGTAGCAGGGAGAGGGATGAAGTGATCAGTGACGTGGCTCAAGAGGGTGAGATGGTTGTGCTGAGTATGCATGTAAGTCAAATTAACGGTCAAAATTAAATATGTTTGACGATAATGGTGAAATTGCTCATATTCTAAGATTTCCGAAGCAACATTGCTTTTCAAAAAATTTTGAAGCGAGATTGAGACTGAGGTAAAACTCCCGAAATAAAAAATGGTATTTATCTCTGTATACATACATACATACATACATACATACATACATACATACATACATACATACATACATACATACATACATACATACATACATACATACGAGCTTCTCAAGTTCAACAGGGTATTACTACTTCGTTTAGCTTTCATTAATCTATCACTATATATAATACAGAAATAACAGAACGCTTATTTCCTCACTTCACCTTTACCCAAATATATTGTCAAACTGAATCCTCTTTTATTTCAAAGGCATTCCATCACTGCATAATCGTCTAAAGCAGCCCATAGTGGTAGCATCTAATTTTTCAGTATGACTTATGAGGTAATTTTGTAAGAATAGTTTTATTTTAACTTATGTGAACGTTAATGTAAACAAATCTATTAATTTATTTATTTGATTATAAAAAAAATGCGTTAAGCATCCTTTCACTCTATGTTCATTTTTTTAGTGTTAAAATTAGTTCAAGAAGAGTATTAAAGTGAAATTTTTCCTAAAACACATCCTTTTTTAAATAATCTTATTTAATGCACTGTTAAGTACTAAATATTAGCATATGTTTTACCTTTATATGAATTTAAACCTGATCAATGGCCATACAAGAGACTATGTTTGAACCTTTATTGATCAATGGCCTTATCATAAGAGACAAACTCCTTCAGCTTTACATATAGGCCTGACCATGTACGTTCTCAGTCACCCCCCAAGGATTGTACTGACAGGCCCAACTGTAGCCTGAACAAACGCCCCAAATTATTACACTGCCATCTAAAGAACACAATCTTTTGATGCGGCTACGTGGCACTTATCACCATTGACAACTGTTTTAAACGTATGTTTAACAATATTTTCATAAAATAAGATAATTTACTTCACATATTTATTTTAACTTATATAAAAGTACTTTTTTATCGCGTTCCTAAACGAAACCGACATCCTAGAACGCAACTAATACAATGCCCACTCTTGCTGCTTCCAGTTTCACATAGAAACTGTCTTCTCAATCACTTTCGGCTGCAAAATAGGATCTTTTGTAGACTACCAGAGTTTCTCAATGAGATCATGGCTATGATCCCTTGTCTTGTTTGTCCAAGTCATTTTCTATTTTTACCTCTAGAGTTGGGTTCGTAAAACACCTTGTGAATTTCCAGTCAAAATATCAAGAATCTCTCTCTCTCTCCCCCCCTCTCACTAATGCACAATTTTTCGCAAAGTATTTTTGCAGATATCTAACTCGCCATAATGGAAATAGAGATGCAATTAATTACGCGTAAAACAGATGAATTGGACTAAAAATAGGAACGGCGCTAGTTTTGTATATATTCGCCTGACTTCCACGCATACCGCAAAATGAGTCTTGCAAACATATAGATCGGGCCTTTACTCCTTCCCTATCCACAAATTACAGAGGTCAAACTGAGGCAACAATGTTACAACACCCGGAAAAAAAAAAGGAAGTGAACTATGTAACAAACCTGTTGGTTTTCCTACTGACTATTTAATGTTTCTTAATATAGCCGCTTAGATCATGATCATTTAAATTTAATTTAAACGGTTCAGATTTAACGTTTTTTTATATTGTGATTTTTAAATAAAAAATTACTTATAAAGATATTGTTTCTATTTTAAATTATATATCCACTAAAATAATTATTTTAGAAAACACATACTTCAGAAATTTAAATTTGAACCGTCGAAATTAGATCTAGATAATTAACTTTTGAGCAAACTACTTGGCAGGGTGTATCTGGTTCCGTGACTTAGCACTCATTCCACCGAAAAAGAAAAGTTCTCTTGGCACTCTTACTGAGAAGGATAATCGAGTTCGAATGTAAATAAAGACAGATTCATCCTACGACGCCTGCAAATCTCTTGTCAGTGCATGCCTGTTCTGAGGCACCCTTGCGTGTTTACAGAGGAAGCTCTTGGCAAGGTTTCTTTTTTGACCTTTTGTTGACAAAGGCGCTGTCTTGAATTTGGATTAAAACAGATATTTATGACCTCCAATTTTGAAAGTTAGGAAAGTATCTCAATTTTTTCTAACCGGGATTTCGATGTAACGAAGTTCTGCTAGACACTCTTTTGAAACTCGATTGATCAAGAGAAGCATCCGCAGCAGTCATGGTCAACGACATAACACCAGCGCGTCTTGAGGTCTTATATTATATCCGAATTCAGATATATGATTAATACTTCAGAATGAATATATATTCTTTTTCACACACAAATGAATAACATTTTCAGGGAAAATATACTGCAATGGTGTTTTGCTGGCTTCTTGGCAATGGGTGTCTTTTCTCATGGAACAGTATGCTTACAATAGAAGATTATTATGTCTACCTGTTCCCGGTAATTACTTTTAAACTAAGCTTTCTCAAGTGTTTAATTCGATTACTCTATCCTCCTTTCTGTTATAGGAATTGATAATGCAGATGTTATATCATTCTTTGGATGATCTGCATTTTGCATGACGTAATTTTCTCTCTTTGCTGTTGTCAAATAGCTTTCATATCTTCTTCTTGTGCAGAATTACCACTCCTCTCGGGTGCTCATACTTGTGTATCAACCATTTGCTACTATAACACTCGCAATACTGACATATTTCGAGGCAACAATCAATACTAGAAAACGGAACCTATTTGGATATACTCTATTCTTCATAAGTTGTCTGGCTGTGTTAATTGTAAGTTGCCTTCATTTTTTTTTTCAATGTTTGATTCCTCTGGGATGATTTTAACTTTTGCTTTCCTTTTTTAAATTTGACATAGTTGGATTTAGCAACGTCCGGTAAAGGAGGCCTCGGAACTTTCATTGGCATTTGTGTAATCAGTGGAGCATTTGGAGTTGCAGACGCCCATGCACAAGGAGGAATGGTCGGAGACCTTTCTTACATGCACCCCAACTTCATGCAGGTCAGCATAATCAGTTCATCATATAAAACATGTCAAATGAATCTGGCATGATTCGATACATGCATGTTCATATTTCATCATTTGCTATTTGTTTTTGTGATTCGTTTGTCTTATTTTGCAGTCTTTCTTTGCTGGTTTGGCAGCATCAGGTTTTCTAACATCTGCTTTGAGGCTGATTACTAAGGCAGCTTTTGAGAATTCGAAAGATGGTCTCAGAAAAGGAGCCAGTATGCGTTCAACTCTTTAATATCTGTCAGAAGCCAAAGGCTTTCTAGTTTTGAAACGATCACACTGATTTAATGTTATCATATTGCTAAGAAGTTATTAACTACATAAAAAAAGTTATGTTGCTGCAGTTTTATTCTTTGCAATATCAGCATTGTTCGAGCTAGTTTGTGTTGTTCTGTATGCATTTGCCTTTCCTAAGCTGCCAATCGTGAAGTACTACCGTTCAAAAGCAGCATCAGAAGGTTCCAAAACTGTTTCAGCTGATCTTGCAGCCGGAGGCATCCAGGCATTACCTGAAAAACAAGTCGGTGCTTCTTAATATATTCTCTTTCCAAAGTCTTGAACCAAGCACTCCGTCTTCACTCATCTCTAGGTTTCAACAGGTGGACGAATTTGGAAACGTTAAGGAGAGGAAAGGAAAGAAACAACTATTGATGGAAAACATTGATTATGCGGTCGATATATTCCTCATATATGTGCTAACACTCTCTATTTTTCCCGGATTCTTATCAGAAGATACTGGATGGCATGATCTGGGAACCTGGTATGTTCATCATAATTCATAACAAGAACTAAGTCCTAGTTTAATTTGGCCAGATATCTATATAAATAGTGACATACGATTGGAATTAATTGTTTCAGGTATGCCCTAGTTCTGATAGCAATGTATAACGTGTGGGACCTGATAGGAAGATACATTCCACTGGTGAAATTGCTCAAGTTGGAGTCCAGGAAGATGCTGATGATGGCATGCGTAAGTCGTTTCTTAATGGTTCCAGCATTTTATTTTACTGCAAAGTACGGTGATCAGGGCTGGATGATCATGCTAACTTCTGTGTTGGGCCTATCCAATGGTTATCTCACTGTGTGTGTCATGACTTCCGCACCAAAAGGTTACACGGTAAGTGATCAGCTTAGTATAGAGATCATGATTATATATGTTGTGAAAAAATAATGATAGTGACATTTAATTTGTTGATAATGATATATATGTAGGGGCCAGAACAGAATGCGTTAGGGAACCTGTTGGTGTTGTGCCTGATAGGAGGTATATTTTCAGGGGTTGTACTTGACTGGTCATGGTTAATAGGCAAAGGCTGGTGACTTAAGCCAACCGTACTCTCATTTCATTTGATCAAGTATATATATATATATGATCGAGGCTTGTGTAATATATATACACATGATCAAGTATGTTACTACGGTTAGAATTGTAGCAAACAGTTTCTCAGTCTCTAAACACAATACTTCCATCCTTTTTCCCTTGATGCTAACCAGAGGAATATGAAGCTTTTTTTTTTATTTACCAAAGAAGATTTTTTTTAATTAGACAGAGCAAGAGAAACAAGTCCAGAACACCGGATGCTCCACTGAAAAAGCACGGTGTTGATAATGAAAGTGTTATATGCTGGGGAGCAATGTGATATACAGAATGAAGTTGTTTTGTGAATGAAGATATGATGATTGCTTCAATCATTTAAAAAACTCTTCAGAAACAGCAATTATTTGGAACAGCGCGCCAACAGGAATAGATGTCGCCATCTTCAGACAATAACCTGAAGCCCACTTCGGCTTTGGCAATGAGATATGTGTGGTCCTGAGTTGTACGTGGAGCCTACCATGTTAATCAATCTTCTTTTAGGTATTTCGAATTGTGCGTGAAGGCCCTTCCTTATTCCACAAAAATAGTTGACTTCATTTCAAGAACACATCGTGCTCACAAAAAGATCATTCGTACCTGCATCGCCAATTGGTGCCATGCTCAAAATATATTCACTTCTTTTTGTCAAGTTAGCCGTCTTGACTTGCTCATTTAAGAACCACCACAAATTGTTGACATTATAGATATCAACCAAGATTAACAAATTAAATGAACCCAAAATGCCCTTATACGCTTATCTCAATTCCAAATCTTACAGGTTTTGTTTGCAAATTTTGTAACCTCAGTCCCATATGTTTGCACGCAAAGCCTTACATATTAACAATTTATTTGTGTTTAAACTTTTAGTGCTTGCTAAGGCTAAAAAAAATTAAGAATAAAATTGTTAAATTACTCCAATAATAATAACAGTGATTGATATATATATATATATATAATACACATCCCATGTGCCTAGTTTTGGCCCCAATATAGACTACAGAAGTCAAACACTATTCAGCCTGTTTGGGATTGCATTTTGACGAAATGGAATGCATTCCCAAGTTAAAATGCATTCGGCAGAAGTCTATGGGTGTGTTTAGAAATTTCATTAGGAGAAATGAGTTTACAAATTTTGAAGTATTTTGCGAATTTCTAGATGATTTTACGGATTTCAAGATGGTTATTATAGATTTCGATATGTTTTTTATAGATTTTAAGATTGTTTTATCTTGACTTATTTGTACCGTTTGAAAAACAGTGTTCTCCAACAAGTACTATGGGCATTTGAGACAGATGTTAAGCAAAATGTATTTAGAGTAAAAAGAGAAATAACTCTTCCTACTCGGAATGCTTTATAGGTTGCGATCTCAACATTACAAATCGCTATTTTGGATACTCCAAATCGTGATCTAGGTGTAGAAATTCTAAGTTGCGACCTGAGACATTCTATCTACTTTTTATCATTTTATTTTTCTCTAATTTTAATATTCATTTTTTCACTTTCTATTAAAATTCACTTTTACAACATTTATACAAACAAAAAATCATTTTTTAAAATGTATTTTAACCAAAATTCATTCACTTGGTAATTTCTTCAGCGGGATCAGTTGTCTCCGCTGGACTTTCAGCTGGAACCGCCGCTTTATTATATTCGAGATTCCCAAGTTAAACTCTATTCATACTTCACGTTACCCTCGTTGACTTCCCCCCAATGTAGCTATTACTTATATATGAATATATAATTACCTTATATCATCTATGACCCAATCAAATTCAAACATTATAACATATTGATAATTGGCTGAGCTTTTCCTGCATATTAGTTGTACCTTGAAATGCATATACAATTTGTCCGTTTAACAACGTAAAAGTAATCTTAAGTAAGGTAAATATGTGAAGGAGATTATCTCCTTTTACAGAAAAACACTGTTAAACGTACTTTTAGGTATAAATTAAACGTTGTGAAATAAGCACAATATTTGTTTTTTTAACTAAGAGAACAGACAAAAGTTGGCCTTGTAGAATTTTGACACCTAAATCCTTTGGTTCACACATTCTTTGGCCACTCGACCAACATACTCTATTCTGGGAAGTTGTTCCGAAAATTAGCCACCCTCAAAACACGCAAGGACCTTGGCATTTAAGAAGCAATATCATCACCATTAAGATAATTAAACCAAAGTAATCATAAATATATATATATAGAGAGAGAGATAGAAAGTAGGAATGATGATGATGTTATATATTGAAGCGAGGCAAAAGAATGAGCAGAATGGGAATGAGCAGCTTAACTTGAGAAACGCTACACAGTTTATCTGACCAATTAATCTTATCTAGCAGGAGAAGGGAGAAGAGAAATGTACAGGAGAACAAAACGACAACAAGTCCCTCCAAAACGATGCTGTTGTACATTCACGTGACCCCGCCCGACACATCCCACCACCAACTGTACCCTCAAACCAAAGCCCACGCCAGAACGATCATCATCACAAGAAGCCTGACCCCAACATTCATCGGCAATGATGCCGCCTCCCCCTGCTCGAACTGCAGCGAATCAACGGCCAGCGGCATGTTCTCCTGGTCCGGACTACACTTGGACTCGTGTGGGTGCGCACTGTACATGATTGCCCTCAACACCGCCGATACCGTCGGTATGTACACCGTCTTGTTCCTCGCCAGCAGCCACGTCAGCCCCATCAGCTGGCAGTCCCGGTTGAACATCTTACTCGCTCTGTCTCCCCCTCCCTTCTTCATCCCGTCCTTCTTCCCTTTCAGCTGTCATGTAAAGACCAAAAATTTATTAACTTTAACACGTAGAAGTCGTATATATAACAAGTTACGCTTTCAATCCAACATATCACCAAAAAGTGTTTATATGGAGGAAAAGGAGTACCTTTTGCAGGGCATTGAGGCATTTGGTGCAACCCGCATAGGAAGAGTTGCGACAATTCTTCTCCAAATTCTTCACGGCGGGGGTTGGGGTGGCCATGTGGGTGCCGTTGTGGGCTCCGGTTACGTTAAACGCGGCCGGGCAGCTGAGGGAAGTGATCTGGTGAAGCCGAATGCCGCAGAAGCAAAGGACCGCATAGCAGGTGGCGTTGGGTTGCGGAATCCGAATGTTGCGACTCATGAGCGAGTCTTGGAGCGAGTTCACACACTTCTGGGAGTCATCCGGCATCATAGGAAGAAGGTCGCCACCGGATGCCGGAGACGGAGCCGGAGCAGGCACCTCCAGCGCCGACCGAGCGTGGGCCGCGAACAGCCAGGCGGCCAGAACCGGGCAACATCGGCTGCGGTCGAGGTTCTTGCCGCAAGCGTCACTAACGCCGCCGAATAACTCCTTGGAGAGGTCAAGGCGACATGTAGGGGTCTGGGTCTGGACAGGGAAAGCGGGAACGGTCACCGGTTCGGCGAGAAGACCGGCGAAGGAAATGGGTAATGTTGAGGCGAGGAAGAAGATTGAGAGGAGAGTAGAGAAGAATGATTGCATATTTGTGAAGTTATCAAAGCAAAGGTGTTGAGCGAGGGAGAGATATAGTGAGAAGAGTGTGAGTATGGTGGAGACTTTGTTTGGGAATGGAGAAAGAAAGTAGGGAACAGGAAAGGTAGGGCGGAGAAAAAGAGCAGAGAAAGTAGCAAAGGCTTTTCAAAGCCAAGAGATGGAGAGCTTTAATTATGATTAAAGAAGGTGAAAAGGGAGGAAAGGATTTTGTGAGGAATTCAAAGGGGGTTACTTTTTATTTTTACTTTGATTTTTGATTAGGGGATGATAATCATGAAGGGGTTGATTAGAATGGAATAACATGGTGTTAAAAGAAGCTTTAAGCAAAGGGAAATGGTGGGGTGAAATTAAATCTCGGTCCACGTGAGAGAAAAATTGCCTCCATAATCCCCCAACAAAGCCCAATCCCTCTTTAATCAATTATTTATCTCCATTAAAAGTGCCTCCAAATCTCAGCCCGTTTATAGTAGTGTCTATGCTTGTTTTAAGTACCCGTTATACATAAATCGAGATAAAACTCTTCTCACATACTTACCTTGGCTTACGTAAAATCATTCTCCCAACGGATTCTCAAATATACACATAATATATTTTTAACGTGATTTACGATTTACAAGTAATTATATAAAAAGAATTTTATTTCGACTTGTGTAAACGTGATTTCTAAACACTTCGACAAACAAGTGCTATATTTCATGCGCCAATTTCTTATGGGAAAACCGGATTAAATTAATGGATAACGATGGTTAAGTACAATGCATCTTTCCTTTCCATTTTAATCCGGAATGGTAAAGGAAATGCATGTGACCAGTGATATTATCTAATCTCTATACCATCTACTCGGATCCAATATGCTCAACGTGTATGAAAAATTGACAACTAATGTACAATTTTTCGTGAAACAATAACATTTTCCTTTCCTATTCTCTTTTATAAAAGGTTTTTTTTGGTCTGCCAACTTCAACTTACATTTTGGAAGTTTGGTGTGTAGCACCCTTTAAAATGATATAGGACCTGTGACAAATTCAATTCAATGCATCTGGGCTTCATCTTGACTGTAATTTGATTACCATATTCAGAGGTTGCGGACTGTTGGTATATTTAGAAATTTCGTTGGAAGAAAAAAGTTTACAGATTTTAAAGTATTTTACAGATTTCAAGATGATTTTACTGATTTCAAGATGATTTTTATAAATTTTAAAATGGTTTTATTTAAATTTGAGTGTATCGTTGGGGAAACAGTATTCCTAACCAAACACTCTAACGATGGTAAAATAACAAAGTTCAAAAGTGAGTTGTGAAAGATGTATGATGGGATTTGTACAAAAAAAAAATGTAGCTGCTAGGTATTGGCATGTCAAATGTCCAATTAGCTTGACCTCTTTTAATCTACTCCAGCTGTGTTTATATTCTTATATATATATATGTATATGCATATTGACCATGTAAATGAGAGGGAGATAGAGAGAGAGAGAGTTGCTTGTGATTGGAGAAGAGAGAGTGGATGTGATAAGTAATTAGGGGATAGAGAGCAGAGATTCCTTTTGATAAGAAAAGGGGTGTCTCAGAATTTGGCAGCTTGTGATCTTCTTTGTTCTGATGTTCATTTCTTTGCTTGCTTGCTTGCTTCTTTTTCTGGAAGTAAGTGCGTGGATGTGTGTGCTCGTGCCCCCATTACAATATTTAAAATGCTCATTATCGGTTTGTTTAGTGGGATTAGCATCTCGCTTTTCTACTTTATCAATCAATATTGGCATCCCATTAAAAACACATGTGATCTACTTTCTAATTCACTGTACTCACTTTCAAAAGTTTTTATTTAAACCTTAATTTATTTGGGAAGGCATAGGTGTGGTGCCGCGTTGTGTATGCATTTTTAGTCTTTTTATTTTTGGTTGACATGAAATCCAAGTTGCCTGCCTCTTCTAGGCTTAGACGGAGATTTTCACCTTTTTGCTCCCTTCCTCCAAAGATCTCGTAAATCACAGCAAAGACAACTCTAGATATCAACAATAATAGCTATTTGGTGTAGTGAGAACTGAGAAGAATTAGATTTGTTTTTTGTGAAATAAATTAACAATTTGAAACTTGAGAATAAATCCCTTCTCATATGAACAAGTGGTCGTGTACAATACAGAGATGGTCACAGCTAAAGTTGTCAAAGTTTTTCATTCATGGAAGACGAACTCTTCACAGTAGGTGAATTGTTCATCGGTTCTTGTGTGAGATATATATTTTAACCTCAGTAAGTACAGTAGGTGAGTGAAACAAACAGAGAATGGTGAGCATTTTGAACCAGGGACAAAGATACCAGTTACAAGCATCCAAAACCAGAGGATTCACTTGGGTGCATCATACTCTACTTTTTTACCATAGGACAAAGACAAGGCAAGAGGTGAACGGAGATTGTTGATGACAAATAGAAAGCGTCAATGGAAAAGGGAGCTTTGGGAAAAGCTTCCAACAGCCCTCTCTTTCTCTGGCCCCAATGTTTCTTTGGGTCCCCACAGCCTTCAAATAATTTGTTTTTGGTACTGTGTGTCCTTCAAAAAGAAACTCCCTCCCCTCCTTCCAGCTTTCTCAGCCTAATCACTGTTGGGATTAGGTTTTCAAAGGACGTGGTTTGGTTAGGGTTAGTAACGTCGTTGGTAATTGAGCTCTCTCTTTATGTACGTAAACAATAAAAAAGTGTAAGCCAAAAAGGTGCAATCATAGCGTCTAACAATCCAGCCCCAAGGGTCCCGATTGTATCGCGTCCCTTCATACCCTCGCCTGGTTTTTGGCTTCTTCTTCTTCCTCTTCTTCTGTTTTCCATATCATGGCTGCAACGTTTCAACACCTATCTTCTCAATGACGATCTCTCTCAGCCAAGTTGGTCCGTGAATTCAATTATAAAATATAACAAGCTATGTGATGAACACCAATGCCATCTTTAGTATGGTGGAATTAGAAATGGAATTCATTTCCTATGTTTGATACGGTGGAATTGGAAATGAAAATGGATAGAAATGATTTTCATGACATAATCCATGAAATTGATTTTTTGATCACTCCTTTTTTTATATCAATATCCATTTTCATCTTTATTTCTATTTCCATCAAAATCAATTTCAACTTACCAAACGAGCCGTCTCTTGGTTGGTTTTACTCCCTATGAGATGAAGAGGCCTTGTTTTTGTTTTATATTTACAATTTGTTGAAAAGTTGAAATGATTAGGTAATGAGGGGATGGTAACTCGGAAGTGAATGGGACGTTGTTGGAGGAAGAAGTGGAACACTTTAATCCAACCTGGACACCACTCACTGCGGCCCTGTTTGACAAGCAGTGACTTATTTTCATAAGCACGTTCAACAATGTTTTTCCACCAAACAAGACAATCTCCTTCACATATTTGTCTCGGTTTGTGTGAATAAGCACTTATAAGTGGTTTATGGCAGTTTACTAAACGGGCCCTGCATCTCTTTATCTTTTTCTTAAACATGGATAATAACTTTTTCCATGTAAACTTCTTCTTTTAATTAAGCACACATGTTATTTTATTGAATTCAATTTTATTTGATGTACTGTCAGATACTTAAATGTGAACACATTTTTTAACAGGAATTCAAATATCAGTTCACTATTGAAATGGACTAACTCATCGCGTTAGATTCAATTATGGTTGATATGTTTCATGATATATATGGTATTAGGCTTTACGAGCTCTAAATCAATCGGGCCAATGAATAAGTATTTGGGCCAACAATTTATTGACTGTAGTCCAAACAGCCTTTAACCCCATGGTGGGCCTCTGGAATTGGGACCACTCTTTCAGAATCGAAACAGCAAACGAATTTGTACCCAGAAATAGTAAACTGAACCCGCACCGTAGAAAATAGAGAAGCTCTCGTTTTTTTTCTTCTTTTAAATGGGAAGTTCAATTACGTTTAAACTTGCCATGGAAAAGGACACATTAAATGTGAAGCCATCGTTGAATGTGAGATTCCATTTGATCACCAAAGAAAAAAAGACAGAGTGAGTGGCTTTAATTATAAGATACTACTGTAAAGGAGTCTAAAATTAAGCCTCAGTAATATTTTCTTGAGGACTAGGAAGAAAGAAGCCAACATTATTCCATATTCACAGGCATCAACAACTTCATCTACCTCTGAAAGGAGAATGGTGTAACGTGTTCGAAGGCTCTTTTCTCCAGTTGACATACTGTTGGTTCTGCTTTTATGGATGATTGAAGAACAAGATTTAAACTTACGTGAAGGAAAAGTCGGCATGCAAAGAGAAGGGATCACTTTTCGTCGGCTCCTAATAATGTAAAATGGACGATGAGCCTTTCAAATGACGGCTTCAGTGCAAAAGAAGCTTCTTTTTTCCGTGGGCGGCAGAGAAGGCCAATAATGGAACTAAGACGCCAAGCACATCATCATGATGAATAGTTGAAGACCATAGAAAGATGACATCTAAAATCAAATACCATAATTAGGAATATGAGGTGTGAGTTTCCCGGTGTTGCGTATCTTAGTGAGACACGGGCATATACGTAAAGCTTGTGAAGGAAGTTTAGAGCAAATATTCAAACCTAACTGGGAGCTGCTAATTAATATCGTTGAAAGACAACACACAATGGTTCCTGAAGGAATCGTTGAGTTGATTATGTCACCCTGTCGTATTTAGAGCGTAATATACGCATCAGGATTAGCACGAGCCTGGTATATATGTCTCAGTTTGCTTCCGAGTTTTCAACTTTGGACAGGCGCCATTTCTCATCAGCTCACAGCTAGAGCAAGTCAAGAAGTGAACGAGAGGCACACTTAGGCCACGTGTCTCATCCCATCTGCTGGACGTGTGACTCCATTTATGCACTTTTTCCCCCGAACATAAAAAGAAGTCCCCACATTTTGACTTAACCATCCATTCACTAATAAATGCCACGCATGACAGTTCTATGCTTCATGGATAGCACTCTCTATGAACATATATCAGACTTGTAATGAAAACATCTTTGTTATAAAATCAAACGAATGGTCCAATTCCAAAAGATTAGTCTCTCAGGGTTCGTTTGGTTATAAGGTTTTGAAACCTAGGTTTCAAAACCTAGGTTTGAAACATAGGTTTTCTCTTTCATACTCTCTTTTTACTACTCTTTCTTACTTTCCTCTTTCTTACTTTTTCTCTCTTTCTCTTTCTTACTTTCCTCTTTCATACCTACTTTTTCTTACTTTTTTACCTCGAAATCTGTAAAAGCTATAACTTCCCAAATATAAATCACATTTCAAAACCTAGGTTTTACCTCGAAA
>JANTPZ010115184.1:0-11982 GCA_025593235.1 Vachellia pachyceras
TAACATTGTTGTGAAATTACTCTAATGATGTGCATGACTTTATGACATTGTTGAAATGTGTTTATGAGTGATATTATGCTATGGCCATATGCATGGATATGTGCTTGGTACACATTTTACTTTGTTACACATTTCTTTATAAACTTAAAGCATGTCATGCAATTTTCTTCATGTATGTTAGTAAGATTTGCTATTAGGATTTCCAAAAATCTCACTCTCCCCCACTAACCATTTCTAGGTACAAGTTCATCAAAGGGTAAGGAGAAAGTTCTTGATACTTGAAGCAAGGAATTTGATATAAGTTTGTTTATGAAAATATGTTGTAATGTAGTGGTATTTTGGGAATTTATGTATGGCATGGAATATGTGATGTAAACCCATGCATGTATGGTTCATATGTATTAGTCAAGGAACCATAATTGCATGATTAAACATGTTTAAGAAAGGATTAGAAGTTAGGTTTCAAATGTTAAAGTTTGGAATTGAAAAGTTTGGTTAAATGTTGAAGTTAACCAAACCCCTAACTTTGGCTTGTCGAAAAATAGAGCAAGTGAACTCCATATAAGATGAAATTTTACAGAAAAATAGTTCACATTACAAGCTTTAAAACAATATAAAGAACACTGAATTTTGATTTTTGTACTGAAATTTATTAAGTTCCAAAATTTGAAGAAAATCACTAAAAAACCTGGGAAAATAGAAAAATGACCAAATGAACAGTACTTTTTCACGAATTAAACTGTATCATTTGAGCAATAAAATGACTCAATTAGTATTTATCCCTTGTAAAGGAACTTACAAGCTTCAAATATAAATTGGAAGCACTCAATTTCGATTTTTCTAGAATTAATTATGAATTTTCAAAATTAATCCAAAATACAGTGAATAGTAACTTTCAAAAACTTGAAAGTTTTCAAAGTAAACTATTTGAACTTTTTAATCACTTTGAGGCTTTCCATTGATTCCAAATCAATATATATTGAAGCTAAAGGTTAAGTTAAGGTATGTCACATTATGGTAATTCACGACTATGTATTTAAGGTTTGAACACAAGATCATTCGTTAAGTTGAAACAAATTTTATCAATTGATCTGAAGCTTCACAGTAAGTTAGTTTTAGAATAGATATAAAAGAATGGATATAGCATTTTTTTTATTTTATCTACGAAACAGTGTAGTAAATAACAAATAATATTGTATTTTTTTGAGATATTCCTCAACAAAAAAAGGCGCTAGCTAGAAGTCAATAAATAGAACAAGAGAAGTAATATTGACATACATACGATTAGATTTACTTGGGACACAACATTCAGGCATTTGTATTGTTCATCTTTTTTTATAATTTTTAAAATTTAATTATAAACTGTTCAAGTGTTGGAGCCCATAGCCATCTTACATTTAAAACTTCAATTTTTCATACTATAAATATATAACTACTAGCAATACTGTAACACCTATTTTCCCTCTATTTGCTCATATGAGATCACTTTTGAATCACTCTTAGGTCTTAGATATCAAAAATTGACCAAAATTGTGAACTTCAATGTTCAAAAATAGAAAAAAAAACGTTATTACTGTTCAGGGTCATTTTTCAGATTTCTGACCCAACTTTGAAAAATCATAATTAATTATAGAAAAATTAAAATTGAATGGTTACAATTTATAAATTTAGCTTATTAAGTGATCTATAGGGAAAAAAATATTTATCGGCCCAAACACTTGCCCATTTGAATTAGTTTATTCCGAAACCATTACTGTTCAAATGGTCAATTCTAGCTTTTTCAATTTTTCCCTTAAACTTTGGAAAATCATATCTCTTAATGTACACATCCAAATTTTGAAAACTTTATATCATTTTAAAGCTTAGGAAGTTTAGTTTCTAACTGGAGAGTTTCAGCTCAATTGGAGCTCATTTTGCTAGTTTTATTTCCCACATGAAACAGATTTATTTTTCAGGGCCTTTGGAACCCTTTAACTTTAAAAACCATTTTTTCTTAATATAGGATGCCTAAAGTCCCTTTTAGCGCCTATCCTCAAAATAGGGCGCCAAAGGGTATCCCTTTTCCTTTTGCCACCCTATCTTAAGGATAGGGGGCTAAAAGGCACCTTTATGCTCCCTATCCTTAAGATAGGGCACCTAAAGTCGTATTTCCGTTTTTATAATTTCAAAAATGTCACCGCCTTCACTTTTTACTCCCTTTTTTAGAAAAAGGACGTGAATTTTAGTAGTAAAAAGTATCTTATGTAGTAGTGTTTTATAATGTATATGGCCATACCATCAAGGTCACATCTCATACACATATCATCCACTTCAATCATCACAAAAATTATGCACCATCCACAACCAAGTTTCATAAAACACAAGTTAAGATTAGTAGTCTTGTTACCTCTTTAGCTTATCTTCCCTTGAGCTTTAAAGCTCTCTTGGATAACCTTCCAAATGTGCTCTTGAAGGTTTCAACTTCCTAACCATAATACCAAGGCACATCCATTATCTTCATATCATTCATCAAGCTATAATTTACAAAAAACGCAACAATAACTCCTCTTGATTTTCAAGACCCTAACAACTTTCAAACTTGATTTTCTGATTCCTAATACTTCCCAAATCCTTTTCTTACTTTACCCTACAAAAATTTTCCTTCTAAAGCCAATGGAAGAATTAGAATCATCAAAATCCCACTCCCTCTATTTCTCTTGATTTTTCCGGAAAAATAGAACAAAGAGAGTTTTTGGGAGTTTTCAAACTTTGTTCATGTAGTTTGTGTACTCTTGCTTCTAAAAAAACTTTCTAGGCATCATATACCTCAAACACAACTCTACCCCCTTCATTCTCAAAGTGGACAGCACCTCCCCTTAGTCTTAGGTTTTCAAAAATTTTTACAACAACCAAAACAACTAACAACCTATATCAAACTACTCTTTACTACTCAAGAAAGGACTTGCAACCATTTACTACCTCTAAAACCTTCTTTTTTTCATTTTCTTACCTTGAAACCCTAAATTTTAATCTTAAAAAAGAGGGCTTTGATCAAGGAAATCAACAACTAGAGAGGTAGTAGAAGTTGCAAAGAGTAGAGAAATGCAAAGAGTTGGTTGCTTGAGTAGTTACCTTGAGGTTGTGTGAACTCTCTTCTTCCTCTTCCTTCGGAGCAAAGTGGCGTCTTTTTGGCTTCAGAGGGAGAGAAAAATCTGACCAAATGGGGGGAGGAGAGGGAGAGGTGGCAGAAATTTGAGAGCAAAATGGAGAGGATTAGTCACTTAAAAGCCTTCTTGAAAGATGAATGGATGGGATTAAAACTTGGGGACCAAGTTTAGCCTTTTAAGGCATAAGATTGTGCCAAGTGTCCAACTCTTGTGGTTCTCATAAAGCTTTAATTATTACTCTCTATCTTGGCCTCTAAGACTTGGTTAGGCTAATGGCTCTCCGGTTACTTGATCCGATGGCACGCATTTCCGTAAAGTAACCTTTACTGGTTAGCTATCTTTTTATTTTTCTGGAGACTTTCTCTCTTGAGGTGTCATTCCCTAGGCCTCCTTACCTAGGTGGCATTATGCCTTAGCCCTAAGCATCCACAGGTTTTCCTCGTAACAAATCAAGATTCCTCGATTTGCGTGCAACACCGTAAAATATGCTTCCGGCAGCCAATTTGACTTAAGGGCATGGAAAATTTCTACATTTTTCCCTAAAACTCTGGCCCTTTTTCATTCCTCAAAATTCTTCCCGAATTTTCCATAATTAATTTTTTAAGAAAATCCTTTTTCGGGTTCTCGGGTACTGTTGTTCTTCGTACTTCAAAACTGCCCTACCGAATACCAAGTAATAATTTTAGTAAATACTTTAAGCTTCTACTACCTCAAATAATTACTTCTCGATCTTCCAAACCTCAAAAATCCCTTAATTTAAGGAAATTCCTTTATTCTTTAAACTTTGCCCATAATTATAAAAATGACACTACCTTTCTTACTTCTCTTATAATTATCAAAATGCCATCACTTTTCCACTCTTTCTTAATTCCAACCTTACCCTTGGTCAACTTTGACATTTTTTGGTCAACTTTGACTTTTGGTTGACTTTGACTTTTTGGTCAATTTGACTTTTAGGTTGACTTTGACTTTTGTTGACTTTTGACCAAATTACCAAAATGCCCTTATTGTTTGATGTCATTTTACGCCCTAGGACTTTTAATCAAAATGACAGTTTTACCCTTGTTACTTGAATTCTCAAGACTAGGGACTTAGTCAATTATGATCTTTCTTGTTTTGAGGCATTTTCCTTTCTGTATTTTCATATCCATAGGCATTAAATCATCACATAATTACTGGCTTAGCCTCTATTTTCCACTCATAGGACTATATGGATATTACAAATACACACACACATCAATAAATACTGAATTTTTTTTATAGCTACTGCCATCTTCCTCATGAGGATTCAAGTAGTGGTTCACATACTAAAAAATGAAAATTTTACAATGGTAGTAATTCTTGTAATTTTTCATGATATTTTATTAAAAATATAGAGAACAATTTGTTGGAAATTGTGCCCTATGGGCCAATCATTGTACCTCACACATTATTTATTTTAATATATTTTCTTCATTTAATTATCATATGTTTCACATGTTTATTATAATAATTGCATCCATAGACAAATTATGAATATTATTTTAAATGTCCCTAGTTGGTTGTCTATGCGGGAGCGTAGATAAGGTGAGATAGTATGACTTTGACGAGGTATGGAGATACGAGTAAAGTAATAGGCACTTGTGAGAGTACAAGGTGCTGGACCAACCCGTTATGAAAAGATGCATGGATTAAGCCATTAGCTTATCTCATATGTAATCACGTCACAATGCCCTTTGATCTAAGATCATCATAGATTCTTGCATGAGAGTCACTAAGCTTTGACCTAGTCAAAAGTCACCTTTGACTGGGTGATGATAAAGGCTATAATCGGGTTTAGGGGTTTTCATGTAGAGGAATGTGAGTGATCAAGATAGGATTTGTCCCTCACATTAGTAAAAAGATATTACTGGACCCCTCGATGAGTGAGTTTGAGAAATGTGTGGAATACTGTAACGAAAAGGAGTTTTCATTTCCTTGATCAGACTACTCAGGGATCGAGAAAGTAATGGTCAGGAATAGGAGGATGTGGTCATCCATGCCTCATCCTTGACCGAGATATCATGTGACAAAACGGACATGATGTGATTACATGAAAGGTTGTGTCGTGTTAACAATCCCTATATGATTTGGGTAGTCGTAATGTTTTGCTAGAGACCGCTTGCGACTTGTGGGCTAATGTTGAGTTTAGCCCATTACCAACTTCATATAGGCCTACAGGGTTGCACGCAAGAACAACTTAATAAAAGCTTTAATTCTAGGGTTTATTCGAATTATATATACACACATATGAATTCGAAATAATAATAATATTATATATTAGTATTTAATTTATTTGATAAATTAAAAAGCTAACATTAACATTAACATTTAATTTATAAAGATAAATTAAATTTGTTGGCTCACTATTTGGATTAATTATATGGATATGATTTGATCAGATCAGATTAATCCAAATCATAATTGCAAAATTCAAATTTCACATTTTGAATTTTAAATTTCGAATTTCAAGATTAATAAAGATTAATCTTGAATATCTTTTGAATTTTGAATTTCAAGATTAATAAAGATTAATGTTGAATATCTTTTGAATTTCAAATTTCGAATTTCAATATTAATGTAGATTGATCTTGAATATCTTTTAAATTTTGAATTTCGAATTTCAAGATTAATAAAGATTAATCTTGAATATCTTTTTAAAATTCAAATTTCAAGGTTAATTAAGATTAATTTTAAATATCCTTTTGAAAATTCAAATTTCAAGATTAATAAATATTAATCTTGAATATCTTTTCAGATCTGAATTTGAATTTTAAAGATTAATCTCTTATTCTAGAGGCTCTCCATGAGTTCTACAAATATTAGGACTCATGAGCAAGAGAAGCATAAGAAATTTGAATCTGATTGTGAGCCACATAAACCCTAGAAACAGAGTGAGACATAACAGGCGCTAGCACACTGCGATTGTTGGAACTGTTCGCGTGGATATTGGTAGAGGGAGGCGATCAAAGAAACGTCGGCATCTCATGATCGGAATCAAGAACGCAAAAGGTTGTGGAACCTGAAGAGATCCAAATGCAAGAAACACTTTGAATTCAAAACACAAAAGGTATAGCTTTATCTCCTTGATTAAAAGCCTTTGACAGATCTGAATTTGGGATTAGAAAATTTTAAATTTCGCTACTTATACGTTCTAAACCCAACACAATTTTCATCTCATATTTTTTAAAACAATTAGCACACTCATTTTGTATTTTAAATGCCATGGGGTATATGTAAGGGTTAAGGTGCAATTCTAACAATTAAGTTTTATTCGAGGAGCGTCTGGCACCATAAAGTTCTGGAAGGTTCAAAAATACACATAATGTTGTAAAAGTGGTGCATATTTAACAAAGCTAACAGTTTGTCCAAATGACCGCTACCACACTGAACTTTGATATGACGTGTCCACATTGGTTGCCTGCCAAACAACCACGTTTCTGTCATCCAAGACTCTGGTCCTCTGATCACCATCTGTGAGGCCACATTGGGTTGTCACCCGGCTCGCTGGCTTGTGTAGGTTGGTGTTACCAATGTCTTCTCCATTCCTAGTGACCTCAACCTTACACTTCTTGACCATCTGATCACCGTTTCTGAGCTTAACGTCATCAGATGCTGCAACGAGCTCAATGCCGAATATGCCACTGATGGATATGCTCACCCTCATGGTGTTGGTGCTTGCATCGTTACATTCACCGTTGGTGGCCTTAGTGTTCTCAATGCCATCACTGGTGCTTACAGTGAGCACTTGCCCTTGTTTGCTTCGTTGGCGGTCCCAACTCCAATGATTATGGACCAATCAGATCCGTCACCACAATTTCAGCCAGGAGCTTAGGTGCTTCCAGAACGTTACTTGCTATTAGGCATCAATCAACATCTTTTTTCTTTCATAAGAAGCTCGCTACACCAAAAGCTCAACAAAAAGTTCCATTCAGCGTGGCCACGTCATACAAGAGTTCTGCCCCAGTCAACAAAAATGTCACGTGTACATGGTTGGTCAAAGTTTATAAAGGCCGTTTGGAGAAAATGTTATCTTTGTTAAATATGCACCACTTTTACAACATTATGTGTATTTTTTCACCTTTTAAAATTTTATAGTGTTAGACGCTCCTCGAACAAATCTTAATTGTTAGAATTACACCTTAACCTATACCTATCATATAATATTTCCAAAAAAAAATCCAGTAGAAAAAAAAAATAAGACTTTCATTTACGACTATTCATATTAATTTAATTAATTAGATGGGATCTATCTTGGGGCGAAGATTTGTGCGTGTGCATTTTAAATATTTAATTAATTATATTTTATCATAAATTGCTTACGCTGTTGCAAACATCGTACGTGTTATAATCTTCTTCCTCAATGACGTATGTCTGCTTCCAAGCAACTTCTTGTGATCTCTCTATAAACATAACGTTCTCTTCCTCCTCCTTCAAATTGAATCCTTCTTCTTCTTAGGGTATTTTATCGTAAGCATCTACTTCCTCTATTCGATTCAACTCAGTTCTTTAATTGCAGAAGAGTTTCGTATATACTCTTTCAACCATGAGTTCCGGTGTTTCAACAGGTAAATTTAATTGTGATATTAAGATTTTGCTTACGTTCTTAAGATAACTTCCCTTTTGGCCCTGTTTAATTTTAGAATGAGGCGTTAGAGGATATGGATTTATATATATAGCAATAGTGTATCTAAATTAGAATTCTTTCGAGGTGATAATACTAATGTTTGTATCAGCGATTAAAAAAAATATGTAAGTCAATATAAAACCACTCTTGCATATTTGTTTATAGTCTATAAATCATGTTAAAAAAATAATTTCTACAATTAATTCAAACAAGCACAGTATTGTGCATGTAATTTGTAGGAATTTGTGTAGAATGGAGTGATTTCTGGCATTGAGAGATTAAGTTAACCATTATCAACATAAAGATAATTGGATTAAAATATTATGTTATCTATATATATATATATGGAATTTTTCAAAAAAAATGTTATAATCACAATGGCAATATGTATATGGAAATTGGAGGATTTTTGCTCTCATCTACTAATCAGGCTGCGCCGTCAAAGTGAAAGAAAGAGATTACATGATCATAATTATTGGCCTTAATTTTCTTCATGTGGGTCCCATAGTCTATTAATGATGAAGCACGTAGATTCCTTGACCTGCATTATTGGTAACTATAAAATACATTACTTTTCATAAATTTATCATATTCAACATCTGGCGTAATTAAACTTTAAAAAGTGTACGATGACATAACGAGCATGTTTGAGAATGCGGTAGAAAAGTGTTTTTACGTAAATCGAGATAAATATATGAAGGAAATTATCTCGTTTTGCTGAAAAATATTGTTGAACGCGTATTTAAACTTCCCAGAAGCTCCGCCAAACGGTGTCAATTTTTTAAAAGCGTAGCAATTTTAAAGAATCTGTTAAATTGATCCAAACGTACGTCTATTGTTTTTATATGTAAAACTTAATTGTTCTCCCTCAAGCTTTATACAAGCATTTCATGTAATGGGGTTGTTAAAGTTGAACCATTTTTAAAGGATTTTGTCTATTATTTCATCTTTCAAAACTTAATTATACTGTAGGCTCTCAGCGAAATATCCAGTTGGTAAAATTGTAGATTTACCCTTTGATTTTTTTTATTGCAACACTTATCCGGTTCTTGTACTAACCACTGTGAACACCACGGGCATGATTTGAACTGGTAAACCCAATAATTGATGCCGTTAAATTATTGATGCATGACCAACATGTTCACTGTCTTTTTACATTTTCTTAAAAACAAAAAACATACGAAATTAGATAACAATTGAAAATATTTTTCTGTACCTTGCATGGAGTTGGAAAACTGAATTATACTGTTATTTAATCATTACAAATGTTGTAGCGTGTAATTATAAACTTTATACATAATAATGACATCATGATTATATGTGATAATTAATAATTATAGAAATAACAGCCAAAATTTGGAATGTCGGAGTTGCTTTATTCAATCTTCAATGCTAATTTACTTAAAACTTCAAAGATTGCTGTGTTAAAATTTTGTTATTTATTTATTTTCACCAAAAGTTATATTATTTACTATTTCTGAGGATAAAAATATACTCTTTGCTGCAATTTCTTGAATTGTTTTTTTTTCAATTTTAATTCTAACCTAGTTCTTTTCGATGGGGAAGGAATTGAAGACGCACATTCACCACAATTGAAGTTTGATCCCATAGCCTCTCCCATTAATACTGATTGTTGACTAGAATTAATTGAAAATGAATTTAATCATGTGCTATACCATTTATAAAAAAAATTAACAGCATAATGGCTTAAAAATGTGCATTTCTCAAGCTTTTTATCCTATATCACATCAACAAACTATTGCACGTTGTAGAAGATCACATTAACAACTCAAAATACTACATTAAAGAATAATTATATATTTATCAAATAATATGTAATTAAATATATTATAGCGATAATACGATATCGTCCATCACCAGTAATGGCTACCTAATATAAAATACAGAACTGGGACTTCCATTAACCCCAGCACTAAGTAGAAGCTTAGAAACTTTTCCTCTTCACCTCAATGGCTCTATACCAGTTTCCCCTACTTTCAAATACACCTCATCGCCTGAAAACCAAAATTCTACAACCTAAACCAATACCTTCAGTGTCAACAACAATCAAGAGCTTTAGTAGCGTTCCTCGTACAATCCAAGGCAAGGCTTCGGCTGATATTGTTTCAAACCAAAACAATCCTTCTCGAGGATCTTCAAATCACTTTCAACCTTCAATTTGGGATTATGATTATATCCAATCGTTGACAAGTGATTTTGTGGTATGGTAGTTTCACGTTCATTTACTTGGTTTTTTTTTCAAAATTTTTTCTAATTTCTATGACCCGCAATTTATGATGGCCCAATTTTATATTGTTATAGGAAGAATCATATCTAGAAGAAAGAGATCAGTTGAAGGAAAAAGTAAGAGCGATGCTCTTGAGATTGACAGATCCTGTGGAACAACTAGAGCTCATTGATGACATGCAAAGATTGGGAGTGGCTTCTCATTTTAGCCAAGAGATAAGGAACATAATGGAAGATATTTACAATAAGGACATATTAAAGAGAAACAAAAATTTATATGCCGTTTCTCTTGAATTTAGACTCTTAAGACAACAAGGCTACTATGATGCATCATCATGTACTTATTTTTAAATAGTCATATTGGTTATTTAATTAATATATTTACAAAAATGCCACCGGTGCTGGAGTTTTTGCCGTTTATATTCGAAGATCGGCAAGAGACCCATCGGCCGACACCGAAGCTTTGGTGGCGGTGCTTCAGCTATTGTTGCCTTTTTATTTATTATTTTTTAAAATCCCAAATTGATGCCCTCTCCCCAATTTGTCATTTAGTATATTCACATGACCATTTTGAAATTTTTGACTTCAAAAGGTATTTTCTTGGAATTTTTCCTATCGTAATTGCCCTAATCTATGCTAACAATTATTTAACATGATTGCATGGTTATTTTCAGACACATTTGATGAATTCCTGGATCACAATGGTAATTTTCATTCATGCCTCTCGGCTGATATCAAGGGTATGCTATCTTTGTATGAAGCTTCTTTTCATTCAATGGAAGGTGAAATAGTGCTGGATAAAGCAAGAGTTTTTAGCTCAACCCATCTCAGAGAATTTGTGAACAAAAAAAGCGGTGAGGACAATGAAATATCACTCTTAGTTAGTCATGCCCTAGAGCTTCCATTATATTGGAGGATGTCAAGATTGGAAACTCGGTGGTTCATTGATGTTTATGAAGGAAGACTCAACATGAGACCTTCTTTGCTTGAACTTGCTAAACTGGACTTCAACATCGTACAAGCGATCCACCAAGGGGATTTGAAACATGCATCAAGGTAAAAGTAAATATTCAACCTACTAGTTCTAATCTTAGAACTCGAACAATATTAGTTTACAATTTTTGGGGTAAACTTTTCAGTCTCTATGAAAATTCTTTTATAAATATACAAGACTTCATTTATCTTACAATTCAACTCAATATTAGTCAATAGGTCATAGGTTTAAACCTCCATTGGCCACCTTCACTTATAATGCCCCGTTTGGTACAGTGGAATTGATTTTGATGGATATAGAAATGGATATGGAGATGGAGATGGAGATGGAGATGGAGGTGGATATGGAAATGAGTTTTACAAGTGCGTTTGGTATGTCATGGAAATGTAATCTATTTTTTATATAAAAAGACTAATATGCCCTTTTATATTTGAAAATAAAAAAAAACCAAAAATTCGATCTTCGTCTTCGTCGAATCTCCGCTGAGTCGCCGTCTTCATCTACGTCGCTTGAGGTCGTCTTCCTCGTCGCTGGAGGTCGCCGCCTTCGTCATGGTCGAAGATGAAGCCGCCGTGGTCGAAGACAAAGCCATCGTGGTCGCAGTTGCAGGAGTTCGTGCAGTCGTGGTGGGTCGCTGTTCTCCTTCGCCACCTTCGTCACTGCTGCTGCTGGGGTGGTCGCCATCGTGGGTCTCGCCGTCCTGGTCTCGCCGTCGTGGGTCTCGCTGCGATGGCTATGGTCAGGTCGACGAGGGAGGGGCAACACTGGAATTCCATGGAATTTTGGGCAATTCCATGGGATGGGTGATGGAAGCCAAAACTGCACTGTTTATGGAATTGATTTCCATATGGAAATCAATTCCATGAGCAATTCCATCAAACCAAATAGACATGGAGATGGAAATCAATTCCATTTCCATTTCCATGGGGACCAATTCCATCAAACCAAAC
>JANTPZ010115185.1:0-17242 GCA_025593235.1 Vachellia pachyceras
ATCCAAAATCTTTAATTTGAATTAAGCTCAATTGTCAATTCTTGGAAATAACCTGATACAAGAATTAAGCACAAAATAATATCAAAAGTTCAAGGGAACAAATTAATAAATAAATTATCAGTTCAAAACCATTTTACCCCTGAATGGGCTTAATTTAATTTAAATCCCTTTATTCAAAATTCGTGCTTATTCATATAATTTTAATCCATAAAATGTGATAAACTCCCTCAATTATCTATAAAATAGTGTGTAAAAATATAGTTAGATCAACAAGCCACAGGCAAAGGCCTCACAGGCAAAAAACAGGCCTGAAAAAAATAAAATGTGAATCATAATAGTAAATTAAAATCATCCAAAATACCCACTGGCCATAAACAACCTAATAATACTTGTACCAATCAGCTAATTACAAATTAGACATGCTACAACAATGGACATTCCCCAATACAATTAAACATGACATAGAAATGGCTCTGTCATGGACAAACATCCAATATTCATAGCAGCAGGAGCATAATATTCCCATTAATAAATAACATTCCATGGAACTTAGCATAAAAGGATAAAGGAAGGGGGCAACATACTGTAAAGTTGACATCCATGCTCTAGCTGCATTAGGAGTATCATCACAAAGAAAGTAATCCTTTTTTATGGATTTCCACTATCTAAAGAAGATGGTTAAATATACAGCTAGAGCATTTTTCACTCAACTCTCAGAAATATATTGCTTATAAAACTCAAAAATGATGAAAAATGATAAAATGGATACAAAAGCAGCAACTATCATACTTTGGCAGCCCCCTGAATAATAAATTACAGGGGTGAGTGAGCAACATGTCAACAAGTATTAAAAGAAAACTTCATTAAATAAAAAGCTTCGAAATAGATTGATTCTATGAACATCATCCTTCATCCTTACTGGAAGTTTACAGTAAACATAGTAATTGTGCTATCTGAAAATAAACCAGTTGTTGGATTCAAAATAACCCAACGCTCGTTCCATTTCCTTAGCTATAACCACAAGAATGATTTGCATTAGCTAACAAACAATACAAAAGTAAGCAAGTCAGCATTATCTGAAAATATCAGCAAGTGAATAGAGAAACTCGAAATAAGCTGGTATTGAAAATAAAAATTGCTATTCAATGACTCGTCAGGCCAGAACATGCTGGAATTGTTTACTAAGCATGTTTTAAAAAAAATAAAGCATGGCCATTGCTATAGTAAGTCTCTCTATCAGCTTCTAATGAATATTAAAAAAAACTCATTTGAAATCGACACCTTCGATCAATTTTAGATTAATCTTTAAGAAGATTATCATACATTTATGAAGCTTCTAAGGCCGAGAGTGATCAGATCTGCGATTTTGCCACAGCCCACCAACTTGAGATTTCAGTGAGGCAACTTGAGAGTTGAGAAGAGGTTGAGTGGCAAGAGACACACAACTGATTGTGATTCGAAGTTTCGAACTTTCAGACAAAAAAAGCATTCGGAAGAAGACGACGACCTAGACTAACGCATATACAAAAAAAACCTAAACCAAAACTCACCAGATAAAAAATTGAAACAAATTTCAGTCCCACTTAGTTACAAATCCAAGGCATTGATTTAAGACCCAATGTACCAAAACTCACCTTGGAAGCAACAATTTCTGAGAGAAGATGAATGCATAAAGCACTCTGATGCCTTTCTAGTCTCTCCCCTTCTCTCACTGCCGTAAGACAGAAAAGTAGGGTTTTCGTTTGTGATTAAAATGGTCTATAGATTAAAATGGTCCTTCTTCTTTTGGGCCTATGGGATTCTATCACACTATTCATGTGTCGCAAGGCTTGTGAGATTAAAATGGTCCTTCCTCTTATGGGCCTCATCAAAGATTTCATTTCAAAATCTCCATGGACTCTTATGCATAACAGGTAAAAAAAAATCAGGCCGGCTTGTTAGGCCAAGCAGGCCAATTAAGTGGCCTGGGCCTGGCCTCTTTTTGTAAACAGGTCTTTTAGGTGGCATGGGCTTGTGCCATGGCCTGTAAAAGCCTGGCCTGTTCAGGCCTTTTACAGGCCAAGCCACAGGCCCCTGACAAGCTTCCTGGCTTGTCCCACCCCTAGTGGTGAGGTATAATAGGCGACCAACAAGTCTCTTATATGGAGCAACATCAGTGAGCAAGGTTCCAGCTTCCTGTGTCAATTTGGTGTGCCGAGCCATAAGAGTGGAAATAGGTTTGCACCCTAGATAACTTGCATCATGAAGTATATCCAGTGCAAACTTGTGCTATTTGAGGGAAATTCCAGCTGGGGAGTGAGCAACTTCAAGGCCAAGGAAGAACTTAAGATGGCCCAAGTCTTTAATCTTAAATGTGTTGTTAAGGAAAGACTTAATGTGAGTAATTTCATCCAAGTATGATGTCATTGACATACACCAAAAGTGCAGTGAAGGAGTCAGTATTGTGTTTTGTGAACAAAGAATAATCAGACTTTGACTGTGCATAATCAGATGAGATGAGAGCAGAAGAAAGCTTGGCAAACCATTGGTAGGAAGCTTGTTTTAAGCCATAGAGAGACTTTTGTAACTTGCAAACTAAGTTGGGGTTAGGAGAGGAAAAACCTGGAGGCAGTGACATATAAACTTCTTCATTAAGATCACCATGTAAGAAAGCATTATTGACATCAAGTTGTTCAAGATGCCAGTTTTGAGAGGCTGCCACAGCTAGCAACATACGGACTGTTGTCATTTTAGCAACTGGCGAGAATGCATCAAAGTAATCTACTCCCTTACTTTGAGTATAGCCCTTTGCCACTAACCGGGCTTTGTGTCTCTCCAAAGTGCCATCAACATGGAATTTAGTCTTGAACACCCACTTACAGCTAATAGGAGATTTTCCCAAAGGTAAATCAGTCAGAGTCCAAGTGTGGTTTTGCTCTAAAGCTTCAATTTCAATTTGCATTGCTTGTTGACATTCAGGGTACTTGCTAGCTTCTTTGTAGTTTTGAGGTTCAGGAGGAATAAGAAGGTGACAGTTTATCATAAGAAATGATAGAAGAAAGAGGATACCTGTAGGATTTAGACATGGAAACGAATGGTGCTGAAGTGAGTTGTGAACAATAGTAGTCACTTAGATATGTAGGGCGTCTGTGCAGCCTATCTGACTTGTGAAGAGAGGAGCAGCAATAGATGGTTTTGAGGGATGTGTGGGGGAAAACACAGGTGTGGGAGGAGGAATGGTGGATGGAAGATGTGTGGGGGAAGACATAGGTATGGGAGAAGGAATGGTGGATGGAAGAGGGTAGTCATCATCAGCAATATTACTGGACTCAGTAAAATTAGGTGAGGGAATAACACTGACATGTGGAGTGTGAGTGGCATAAGGGAACACAGATTCGTAGAAAGTGACATGTCTGGAAATAAAAATTTTGTAGGTGTTAATATCAAGTAAAATGTAGCCTTTTGTACCACATTTGTATCCAAGGAAGACATTTTGTGAGCTCACAGTTGGTTACAATTAATTAGTTACAATAACAGAAGCATATGACAGACTGTGACTTAACTGACTAGTAACAAACCAACTATATCTACTAACTATAGTTACATCTGGACGAATGAGGAAAGCTAACTAATAGTAACGGAAAGTGCAAGTTGAATAACGCTAGCTGAACAGATTCCATTAAAGGGGAAAAGACAAAGTTGGCGGGGCTGTCACAGTTTCCACAAAACATACAAGAAACTAAATCTCCTCTTCCAGCCTCCTCTTAATATATTTTTTCAACCATTTGATTTCATCATAGAGCTAAAATACTTTGTCCATGACCACTCAACTTCATAATTATATTCAAGCATATTCATTCAAGAAATCGTATTAATATGTAACATATATATATATATGTATATATCTCACAATCTATACATATGGATTATTATCTAACTCCAGATGTGAAAGAATAACGCCACTTTTTGGCTGCCATATATCCTTCTAGGAATTGTGCCATCACCATATACATGCATATACATATGTAATTGTTAGGATGTCCCTGTATGAGACTATGAGTTAATTTAAGCTGATGTCCGACATCGAATAGAGTTGGGTTTAATGAGCAATATATACTGAATATACTGAAGTGGAGAGACCCATAAACTTGGATTATTTTTTGCCTATCAAGTGATATCAAAGCATGATTTCGTTCATGACTTGTGAAAAGATGTTGTTCGAAGTCTGTGATTGAGCATAAAAATGGAATCACCCTCTTTTGCCATCGGCAAGGACTTCAATAAGAGGAAGATTGTTAGGAATCACGTTTGAGACTCGTTAGGACGTCCAAGTGTGACTAAAAAGGAAGATTGTTAGGATTTCATTATGAAAAGTTAATGGACTCACATTTGAGGGGAGACTGTTGAGACTTCAGGATATGTACAAGTGTGATTGGACGACATGCGTTGATGCAAAAAGTCACATTAAATAAAAGCAGGTTTAACAATAGCTATATGATAAAATTGAAGAACTCAGAGTTTTAAGGTTTGAGCAATATAAATATTGCCTCATTTGTTTGCCGGGCGTGGCTCACCATTCCTAACACACATTAATAGAAAATGATGATAACACGATTATTCGTGGCTCAACATTCCTAACACACATTAATAGAAAATGATGATAACATGATTATTTGTAACATAATTGTCTTATTTCAATGAAAATGATCCAAATAATGGTAATTAAAAGATACCCATTCTTATGCATGGCTGAGGAATTTATGATTGGTCTGTAAATATATGATTCTTCTCTCTAAAAAGAATCAGCCGCCCGGAATCTCTGCTGATCTGCCAGCAACAGATTCACTATCAATCATCATAACACAAGACAGATTCTAGCAACTCATCAGATAACATTGTTGAAACATAGCAGGATCGGTAGTTTCTAGATTGAGAAAACAACTACTCTTTCGTCTGCACGTGTCCATCCATCAAAATTTTCACCGTCTGTAAGCCACTGCTGTTACAATAAAAACAAAAATCTGTTAATCATATCACATGGCTTCTTCAATTCTACCCGTCAATATACCACATGTTCATGTGTTTTTCTTTTTCATGTTACCTAATTCAACCCCACTCGACGTACAGTTCTAAATAGAAAATCTTATTTATATTGTACATGTTTGGGAAGAACTTCTTCTTAACGGTACATGCAAGCCAATACAAAATTATCTCGAAATCTGTAAATTCTTCTTGAATTCTGTAAATTCTTTTTGAAATCTGTAAAATCCTTTCTCCTAACGGATTCTCAAGCACACCCACCCATTGTAGATTGCACTACAAGCTACACATAGATTTTGGGATCAAATTATGGAGTATGTTGCATGGCAACCAGATTAGTATTCCCATGCACAACATTTTTCTTCCATTAATTAGGTTCAGCCATGCCTTGTTTTATTCTTCTAACAGTCATTTCGGCCTGGGAAGTTTTCATGGAGTATTATTGGGTACCTGGGAGGTTTTTTTAGATCAACATCATCCTGGAAGCGTTAGAAATGTAGTAATGAAGCCTAATCCTAACATACCCAAACAGTGACTTTTTTTTTGCTAATATATGACATGCACCTCACTCTCCTTTTCCTACTCATGCTTGGGGGAAAATACATTTTTGCACATTCCACCTTCTTTCCACTTTGCCTTCTCCAAATCTCTACCTAGAAGGCCTTGCTTAAGACCCACTGACCAGTTGGATCCACCCATACCGTTAGCCATAGTCACCGTGACTTCGACCTGAACCTTCCCGCTTTGCCCGACTTCTCGGCCAAGTTCCTCGCTCCCGGGGATGCAAAGTGAAGAGGCCGCGTCTTTTGATGGCACCCAAAATCGAGGAAGATCACTGAATCAGCATATATTCATATGTTTTGGTTAGAGTCAGACCATTAGGATATATTTTGTTGAGATCAAATTGAATCAAATTCTTAGTTTGTTCTTTTAATTTTTCATTTGTTGGGGGGCAGTTCGGGATTCATCTGTTCCTGTACATACAGTAAATGGAACTTATTCGCGGGTCTAGATTCGGGATTCATCAATACAGGACGAGGTTTCGAACTTTTTCTGGAGGTTGTGCAAAAATGCTTTTTTTAGGTATGAATAGGAAAAAAAGAGTGAGCTACATGTCATCTGAGTATACAACCTCCAAAAAAGGTCAAGTTTGTTGACCGTTTGAGTCTGTTTGGGTTAGGGTAACATCGCTGTGTTTTTAGCGCTTCCGAATGGCATTGATCCAAAAAGACTTCTGGTGACCAGTGGCATTCCGTGAAAACGTTGAGACCCAACTAATCCTCAACTCATTCTTTTATCATCATGAGTCATGGTATGTTTACTTTATCAGTTAGATTCCATAACCAATCAAAATTCATTATTTCTAGTAAAATCTCAAAATTATCCTCAATCAAAAGTTGGAGTCAAAGGAATTTTATTTGTTAATTAGAGATATTGAGTGGAAAAATTTAATATTTTAGATAAAACATGACAGAAAAACATGCATGAGATTCTTATAATGAGGATAAGAGAGAGCATTATATTTGATAACGTAAAGAAGGATTAACTAGAAGCAGAAGCATACAAGATTGGACAAAGTTTATAAAATTAGTCATTCTCTAAATTATAATACACACAAATATGTTGATATTGAAACATACAAGGTAGCGGCCCTTGATCTAAACCCATCACTAAAAACATTGAACTCCTGGGTTCAGATTCAACGGTTCAATATCTGGGCTTGCCCCCATATATTGTATAACAATCTCAATTGTTTTTTTTCCGTGGAGAAGGGGGTGTGGGGACAGTGAAATTGAACTCGCGCTTCTCTAGACTATAGCACTTCATAAGCTTATAAATCCAACCCGAAACTCCATCATAATCCTGAATTCCTTTAATATGGAAAATTGAACTGCAACAATTCGCTTCCTTAATATTTTAAATTTGATGTATTTAGAAAATTTAGCAACCAAAGCCAATCTACAGGCGTCATCACATACCACCAAGGGTTTTTACAACCATTGCACTACACGTCATATCTAGGACTAGGCAAAATGGCAGTAGAATCTACATCTAGAGCATGCTATCTGTAAGAGCTGGCAGCCTTCTAAAGAAGTTCACAGGCGCTGGAGGAGCCTTCTGCCTAAGACTCGGGTGCCTCATCAGGTAAAATCCAGCTAAAACCACCAATATCTGGAAGGGTGACAAACACAGCACAATGGCACCCACAAAGTAGAATGTCATGAAAATGGCGGTGGCCCGTGGATCACGCCAGCTCAGAAGCCCTTGAAGTCTCTCTCCTTGAGTAGCTATATCTCCAACAACTGTCTGAATCTTCCCGGCAACACTTCTTAATCGATCATACCTCCATCGCACTGCATCTGGGCTCCTTGAGGTTGGAAATGTGTCAAATTCCTCATCAAGCTCATCTGGGCTCACAGCATCCGCATGAGATAATCTAATGTTCAGGTGAGGAGGGTACCTCGGACGGAATCTCCAATTCCACATTCCAATCACAAACATGTAGAGCAATATGGTTGGGAGGATAAGTTCTGGGAAACAAACAAGCAACAGGAAGAGGAAGTGAACCAGCACCGTTGTCACAGGATGCTTCCATGTGGAAACATCCCCCAACCATCTCCCTAGTGAAAGCACTCCTGAGAAAAATGACATCAATCTGAAGAAATTTGCCTTGCTACGCCTCATGCTCCAGAGATGAGAGTCTGTGTCGGACATGAACTCAACAACCTCCTTCCTAAGGGGGGGTTCTGCACGACTGAGCTTAGCTGCCACAATATTGACAGCCTGGTGTCGCAGTTTTTCCTGATCCAAAATATTAAGCGGCTTAACATAGTGCATTTTTGGCAAGGGAGGTTTAAAATACAAATGCATCATGTCAACCATTGATGTGCACGTGAATCGTATAGCCAAGTGCAATTCCCCCATTTTCTTGACGCCAGAAGGGTGCAACACTAGCAAGGGATAAGAGTGTGTGTAAACACGACCAGTTTCAAGGGTTGAGATCCGAATTCGAACCTTCCCAATTTTTGAATCTCTGTTACCATTTGAGCTATCAATCTGCCCGTTGTCAAACACCCCAACAGTGAGAACTGTAGCTGGATCATAAACCTCCCAACTGTATTGGTCATTGTATCTTGGGCTCAAGCTGTCAATAATGGTTCGAGTTCTCACCCATTTGTGCCCATATTTTGCCACACAGTATGTATCCGATGTGCCCTTTCCCTCCCTGGTTTTCATTGGATGAAGTCCATCAGCATTTAGAATGCCAAGTTCCAGCATGCCGATTGAATTCTTCCAGAGCTGCTTTGCTGTGGGTCGAAGATCGCTACTATAATAAGTTGACTCATCCAGTACATGGTATCCGCCATCAAGACAGACACTTAGGTGAAGTCTTCCAAAGAACTTGTCTTTCTCTATCTTCCCCTGGTCCCCATCAACTGCTGATGACAAGGACCTTTCAAGGTGGTACCACCTACTACGGATATGCCGATCATCAGCACGCTTTTCAACTGAGCCCAAAGAAATAACAACGTGCCCAATTGTTTCATCCTTGTTGGGACCAACATGATCTTCAACTGATAGCATCAGATGTTCTTCAAAGGGTTCAGCAGCAACAAACATCAACTCCTGATCCCAATGCAAGTTTGTCATCCTTGATTGAGCAAGTTTTGTCTTTAAAATCTGATTACCAATCTGTACCCTAACATAGGCATCAGGTATTCGAGACTTATCAGATAACGGCAAGTCCTGTGCCTCAATTACCTTGACCCTTACATACCATAGTCTTGGTGAATGGTAAACTTCTGATCTAGTCTGCACGGCACCATGTGCAGAGATTTCACTAGAAGATATTGAATCAGAATGCCAAGCGTTAGGAAAAGCCTCATCAGCTTGGGTGCCATGCCAGACAGCAAGCATCAACTCCCCTTTCCTCTTATCACCAGTCTTGCCTTCAAGTCGATACCATTCAGGAGCCAATGGGCTATCAGGTGGAACCCTCTGAGGAACTTCGTGTAGATCAAATTGTACAGTGCCAAGAACATGATCAACTAAAATATTCTTGTCTTTGACCACAACTTCAAGAAAAGAGGACTGCACATTGTCCTTTGCAAAGGCAAACACCTCATTCCACTCAGGGCCGTGGTTTTTCTCAAGGTGCTTGGTAACTCCTTTGTAGTTTCCAACCCTTACCTCCACATATGGGTCAACACTCCCAGTCACTTCCTTTGCATGAAGATCACGAGCTTTTACAACCCGTACGAAAAGGTAGCCTATTTGTTCAACAAGGTCATAGGTGCCTGCTAGCCTATTCCCACGTATAACTCGACCCCCTACTACTTGCCCCCCTCCAAGAAAAGGACTTGTCTCTTTCAAGGCATAATCAACAGAAGATGATGCAAGTACTTGTACAGCTTTCAAAGCAGCTAATCCAGAATTCTTCTCATTCGTCCCATGGCCTTTCGTTGGCTGAGCAGCTGCTTGGGAAGAAGAGTGCTGTTGCTGTGCTTGCTTTGAATTGGCAATACTATGAAATGTATGCCTGCCCTCATTTTTCTTACGGGAAAAGGCATTCAGCACTGACCTTGTAATTGATACTGGTGCTTCACCTTCAGTTGAGTGTTGATCTGTATTGCTTGAGGTTTCTATAACAGGAAGAGGGTCTGAGGATTTGATAGAAGGGTCATCTGTAACAAATACCTTCAAACCAAGCTCTCCTTTTACACGGGAAAAGACATCTTTTCTTTCCAAAGGGTAGTGAAGGACAACAGCATCAGAACAGGGGACAAATGATGTTGCAGTGAGGCGGACCTTACCAAGGAAGCATTTGGAACCAGTGGTTTTGTTGAGGTGGTGGACAAAGGCATCAAGTGTCAGGTTTGGCAACTTGCTTGGATCAGAAATATTGAAGTAAAAGATTTCATTCCAACTAGGATTCAGATCTTTTTCTTTGGTTGTAGTCCGAAATTTCTGACCATCAAAATGAAGTTCAACAAATGGGCTGGATGAACCTTGCCCATCTTTTGGCATAAGGTTATGAGCACCCGCAACTTCCACACCAATCTTAAGATTACTCATTGCCAATAATTAGCTACCAGCAAAAATTAGATAAAGAGAAGCTATACCTGAAAACAATAAATGCAAATGGCTCAAAATTTATGTACTACAGGATATAAAGTTCTTTTTTAATTAAAAAAAAAGACTAGTTGCTATTAGTTAGAAATTAAGAATTAAACAGACAGGCTTATTATATATTGCATACATATGAAAGACTACCAGCTACATGCTTAATACTAAGTAATGAAGTAGCTGTATAGCTTCATATCAACATAGACAACCAAAGGTAAGCAAAAGAAAGATTCTGATCATCTTGTTAGTCTAAAGAAAGCAGATCTGTCTCAATGGCAAAATTGAAGTGGTACTAATTTACTTCCATAATAAAAGCCTGTAAAATGCATAAAAGAATGCATCTTTACTTAATGCCAATGAAAGTCTTATCTTTTTTTATTATATTATATGATTCTGTTAGATGAGAGTTAGCAACATCAGCTGGAAATGTAGCTCGCAGTAAATTTTAATATTTACTGAGAAAAAATAGGCTTCAAAGCCAATGAAAATGTGAATATTCGGAAGTAATCGACCAACTATAGTTTTTGGCTTATCAAGAGAGGTTCCGAACTTTCGAGCTAGTATGTATTAGCCTCTTTTCAAAGATTTTAATCAACTTGGGACATCAATCTCAAAGGAAATTTTGCTTCATGTATTTAATCGACTGGTCTTTTCCCACCCAAAATATAACAAAACCACCAGTCAAACTTTTTCCACGAGAACTGGCTCCAGACACAGAAGGAAAAAAGAAAGAAATTAAAGCATACGCCCGGAAAGAAATCAGGGGAGAATGAAAGAAAATAGGGGAGGACGAGTCCCAGTAAAACCAAGTTATTCTTTAACTCCAAGGGATCAAAGAACCAAACACACATATTTCTTCTCCGTGAGCCAAAAAGCAAGACAAGAATCGAAAAAACATCTTCCTGTTAACAGAATCAACAAAGAACTATACCATTTCAGAAAAAGGGAAGAGATGCCTTGTATGATGACCTCAGTACAGGGCATCATGACAAGAATATTGAGATCACCTGAAGAAAACAAAAGGTTTAAAATTGAAAATTATTGATCCATGGATTCCCTAGTGATTGTGGCTTTGTTTTTTAGAGGTTTAAAATTGCTCAAGTTGCTCTACTTCACATTGAAAAAAAAAATACGAAAAGCATACGACCTTTCTGCGAAACAAGTAGACAGATAAAGTAATTCTATGTTTAAAAAATTACTTCAAGCAACGAAATTACTTTCCTAGAACCATAATCAAAATTTTCTTTTTAACTTTTCTCAAAAAGCACAAAGTAGAACAATTATTCAAGTGATTCCTCGAAAGTTTCCTGCTAGATTATGGAATCACAGAAAAGGGAAATCTCCCCGGGGGAAGTGTCATCCTTCATCACAAGGAAGTCATTAAACAAAAAACCATGCATCACCCAAATACTCGGCAGGCCCAGACAGAAACACGCGAAAACAGCAAGAAGAAAAGCAAAGATAGATATAGAGAGAGAGAGAGAGAGAGGCACCTGGAATTTGAGTTTGGATGTTTGGTTCAAGTGCTGAAGAAAAGCCCAATAAAAGAAGCACGAAATCGGCGCTTCAAGACCGAGGTCAGTAGCCGATGGCAGGAGAGCAGAGTCGTGAGAGAAGAAAGACCGGAGGATTACCGGAAAGTATTCCCGAAATGGTTTGCCTGGTGGGGAGAGAGAAGGAAAGCGACTGCAAACTGATGTGATGACTGAGGAATGAGTGAAGGAGAGGCTTTGTTTGGAGCAGCCAGCGGCTAAAAGAAGAGTAAAAAAAGTCACGTCATTATTGGTTGTTTGGATGAGCGTCGTGTAGTAAAGCTTTTTATTGGCGGTGAGAAAAGGAGGAGAGAAGGTAAAAAAGAAGAGGAGTAAGAAAAACATTTAATTTTATCTTTATATTAAGGGAAAATGACAATGAGATCCCAAGCAAGTAAAAAAACAATTAAAAGGTCCCAAAAAATCTGACAATTATTGTAAGGTCCCATGGGACCTTTTAGTGGTTAATTGGAGTTTGTAAAAGTCTATATTGCCCTTTAATTTCACCTTCCTTCTCTGAAACGGTGAATTGTGTTTCTGCTCTCAATTCCAACCCGATTATTCTACCACTTCCATGCGCTATATCTTGTCATAAGCCAAAATGAATCTGTGACAGCAAGAGGTTGAAGAAGAACCAGAAACACCCATCATCACAAACAATAACAATGAGAGGAGGGGAAGAATTAGAATCACTCACTTTAAAACTCATCCCCTACCACAACCTACAAATTCTCATAAGGAATTCCTTTTTCTTCGCACAACAATCTCCCCCGTCACCATTATGTCGTCCGCGGAAGATAGCGATCATGACCGCCACAGCCGAGGCCCTTCCTTTCTATGGCGAACCCCCGATTCCACCTGGAAGCGAGACCGAGAAGTTGAGTCTGTCAAGTGATCAACTCCACCCGATTCCAACTGAAGTCGCTTCTGAGATTCGGGTGCATTTGTATGCGAGGAGCTCGTTGATTTCTGATTCTTACTTCGCGAGGAAGCACCTTTGTTTATCAACCCAAAGCCCCAATTTCACGCACCATAGGATCATCTTAAGCTGCACAACTACAGAATTCAATCTCAAATCCTACTATGTGAGTTCCCTATTCAATAACCCATCCACCATTTCTGAGGATCATAATTACCCAGTAAAGAACAAGTTTCGCCATAATGGTATCATAGGTTCCTGTCATGGATTACTCTGTTTCGCCATTAAAATTGAGTATGTGCTTCTCTGGAACCCATTTATTAAAGTATTGAAGAAAGCCTCTGTCAATGTCAAAGTCATGTGGATGTGTAAGTAAGAGTTAAAAAAGATTGTAAATGTTTTAGTGTTTCAAAACCTTTTGGCTTTTACTAATTCTGCTGACACTCATATCTGTGAATATTATAACGTATTTTGAGTTTTTCACATGAATTTTGTGAACTTCATGTGATTCTTAACTGGTTTCTTGATAAGACAAACAATACATTGTCCATCATCGATAGTGGTATTGGCATGACTAAAGCTGGTAAGATAATCTTGTTTGGAGGAGCTTCGTAAGCGAGCAGAGGCTGATAAAAATGACAAATCTGTGAAGGATCTTGTTCTGTTGCTGTTTGAGATTGCTCTTCTTACCTATGGTTTCAGTCTTGATGAACCCAACACTTTTGGGAACATAATACATAGGATGCTAAAGCTTGGACTGAGCATTGATGGAAGAAGTTGATGGACCTTTTTGGCAGTTTTTGGGTGTTTGTTTCTTTGTGCATTTTGGATTTCATTTAGTGTTACAGGTTTTGATGGACCTAATATGCAATGTACCATTATATTTTTGGACTTATCAATTGTCTTTGTTGATGTGGGTTTTTTTTCCTAGTATACAGTGTAGCTGAATACTAGGAAAAAGGATATTGTCAAACTTCAACATGGATAATATATCTCTCTTGGGAAGGTGACTTTAACTCTTCTTTCTTGATGAGCTACTCACACAAGGCTTATAGAAAATTAATCAGGTTCTGTATTGGTGTTCTTTTCTAACATGATTTTTGAAATTTAAACCGCAACTTAATAGGGCAATTGTATATAAGAGTCTACCATGGTTGTGCTGTGCTTGAAATTCTGCTTGTGCTATGCAAAAAAATTGTTTAGTTGCTTCAGAATTTACTTTTGATTATTTTGGGATTATTTAGGTGGTAATGCAAACTATGCTATGGATATGCACAAAAAAGAACAACTTCATGACAATTCATTGCTACTCATATATTGTTTTGAACATGCCAAGCATAAGGACCTGTTGAATTGTTGTTACTAATGAAGAAGGAAGAGGAAGGTAAGGTTGAGGAAGTAGCGAGGAGAAAGAAAAAGAAGAGAAGAAAAAGAAAAAGATCAAGGAGGTGTCCCATGAGTGGTTTTTGGTGAACAAGTAAAAGCCTGTTTGAATAAGGAAACATTTAGTTGGTCCTTTCGGGTTGTAAATAACATTTAGTTGGTCCCTTCGGGTTGTAAATAGCATTTAGTTGTTCTTTTCCATTTTTAATTGTAAACATTATTTAGTCCTTTCGGGTTGTGAATTCATTGCTACTCAGATGTATAATGTACACATGGTTTTATTAGTTATAATATAATATGTAACTTTATGTTTACTTGTGCATGAGACTACTGTGATGTTCAGTGTCATTGGTTAATGAATATAGCTGTTGGTGAATATTGGTTAATGAAGTCGTGATGTCATTGGTTAATGAATACAGCTGCTGGTGAATATTGTCAACCTCCACATGTTTAATTTAACTCCCCAGCAGCTGCCATTAACAACCCCAGTAGCTGTCTTTAACAACCCCAGCAACTATCTTTAACAACCCCAGCTGCCATTAACAACCCCACCAGCTGCCATTAACAACCCCACCAGCTGCCATTAACAACCCCATCAGCTAGCTTTAACAACCCCACCAGCTGCCTTTAACAACCCCACGAGCTGCCATTAACAACCCCAGCAGCTTCCTTTAACAACCCCAGCAGCTGCCTTTAACAACCCCACCAGCTGCCATTAACAACCCCAGCAACTGTCTTTAACAACAGCACCAGATGCCATTAACAACTCCAGCAGCTGTAAGTTACAACCCCAGCAACTGTTATTAACAACTTCACCAATTGCCATTAATAACTCCACCAGTTGCCATTAACAACCCCAGCAACTGCCAGTAACAACCCCAATAGTTGTCATTAACAAACCCAGCAGCCGCCTTTAACAACTCAATCAGCTACCATTAACAATCCCAACAGCTGTAAGTTACAACCCCGCTAGCTTTTATCCATATATCCAACTTTCATTTACCATTTATATATATAAATAGACATATTGCCAGAGCATTCCTCGAAAAAGTATACATTTATATTCAGTTTACATAATACATAGGATGCCCAAAATATACAGAATATATACATTTGCATTATGGACATTCTAAACAACAAAACTAGTCATTAAATGAGTGTTATCATTGTGCTTCTCTTCCCCACCTTATCTACATGTACTTCAACACCTCTTTGCATCACATTAGACAATGCATAATCAGGCAAGTGTCAATCTGTGGATTCACCAAAACGGATATAACTCAAAGATTTTACATCCTGAGCAATCATTGCATGAACATATTCATCATTATAACTGGGAACACTCTTATTGCCAGCCATAAATATTTCCCCTTCTTTGTGTTGATCTTGCAAAGTCTTCAAAGGATGACAGGGAACACTCTTATTGCCCGGCCTATTATGATCATCCAAACCACTCCCATTTCCCATAACAGAGACATCTCTCAGCTCTCTTGTCTCAAATCCCACATCATTCTTTGCCATTTTGCTGCTCATGATTACATTTTCAACAAAGAATTTAGACAAATCTTTCTTTTGCTAAAACTGCATATGAACAAATGAAGAAAACTATTAGCATGTAGGGGGAAAATATGCAGAAAAGCCTGAAAGAGGTCAAAATTCAAAACTTAATATTGTTCAAAAACACATGAAGTAGAATCAGGAAAAATTGCATGTATTAACATAATGGTTTCTAACTCATAACACTGCATAAGCTCCAAAACACTGCATACATAATCACAACATCCATCAACGCAAATTCAATAGCAAAGATCACAGTTTTCCAACTCAAATGCAAGAAATTGAGTATGGAAGCTAACTCCCACATAGACCCCAGGTTCCATCGAGGCAATTGCGAAGGTGATGGTGACTCCACAAGCGTTGTCATAATCCTGCTACATTGTTGTTGTTGCCATGGTGAGTCTTCCGGTAGCCGCTGCTCCTTCTTTGAACCTTTGGGTCACCGACTGCGTTGGTGAATAAAGATGAACAGCAGCTCGAATGGTGCAAGCGCGATGCAGTTGCTCCTAGTAGTAGTTAGAAACAAGAAGAGAAGGAGAAGGAGATCCCTGGGACCTGGTCATATAGATCAAAACTCAAAAGGGCTTAGGGATGGTCATGGTGGGATTTTGCATAGTGAGGATCATGAGGTAGCCGGGAAGCACTTGAGAGAGAAATGAGAAATCAAAGTAAAGGGATTTGTTAAGAATACGTAAAATCTTGTCACGGACTGCAAATGCCAGCAAGTGATTTACAGTGAAACCATTTATGTAAGTGGGGATGAGGATGATGACAATATGATCAGAATAATAATACGAAGGCTTCCACCTCCAGCGCATCTCAGACTCCTTTTCTTCCCTCTTTGATCTCTCTCTGACCACAGATACTTTAAGGGGCAATTTAGACTTTCATTAATTCCAATTAATCACTAAAAGGTCCCATGGGACCTGACAATAATTGTCAAATTCTTTGGGACCTTTTAATTGTTTTTTTGCTTCTGTGGGACTTATTTGTCAATTTCCCTTATATTAAAGTATCATATGAGTTGCTGCTACCTCTCTAAATAAATATATGATAAAAATTTTATTTTAATTTATATACAATGTAGTTTTTAATATGCTTTCCAATCCCAACCAAGCACTAAGTGCCAACAATCTTATTTATTTTTTTGTTCTAAAACATAGTCACTTTATTAATCACAAAAACATTATTAGAGTCACCAATAGCCAAAGTCAAGAAAAGTAAACACTTACTGAAACACCTAATTTTACAACCTACCTCTCTTCTAAAGAAAAATATAACTTGCAAAGCTACTAATATTCTACTATTACTATTCTTAGCAACACATGACTCTAAGGCTATGTTTGGTTTGATGGAGGGGAAAGGGAGGGGATGGTAAGGGATGGAAGGGTATAATGTTACCTTGTTTGATTTGATTAGAGGGGAAGGAAGTGGAAGAATTTTTAATGATATTTTGTTTGGTTCAGGAGGGGAAGGGAGGGAAGCTAATATTCAATTTACCATTTTACCCTTATATGTTGAGTTATATTTATTTACTTATACAATTTATTTAAATTAGTTTTCACTCATGAAAATTAATTACTTCTTCTATTTAATTAATTAAAACAATTATTAAGGTACTCCTCTCATATAATTTATTTAAATAATTAAAAAATAGGATTTATATGTAGTTTAATTTCACAATACTTATTTTATACTTAACTTG
>JANTPZ010115186.1:0-14872 GCA_025593235.1 Vachellia pachyceras
CGAGGTAAAAAAGTAAGAAAAAGTGGGTATGAAAGAGGAAAGTAAGAAAGAGAAAGAGAGAAAAAGTAAGAAAGAGGAAAGTAAGAAAAAGTAGTAAAAAGAGAGTATGAAAGAGAAAACCTAGGTTTCAAACCTAGGTTTTGAAACCTAAGTTTCAAAACCTTGAAACCAAACCAACCCTAAATATGGAATTAACAGTACTGAAACGTAAACTCATCTCACCTCATCAATGTTTGTCGCAGCATTAAATTAATGATAAATACAATGTTGATTGTTTTCTACACCAGTCAGTTATTAATTTTGTTTGTTAACCATGATCTTGTTTAGATAGTCCGTTGGGAGAACGATAACAGATTCTGAGATAAATATGTGAGAGGAATTTTATCTCGATAAGCGCAGGAATGACTTTTGAGGAGGCAAACGGCCTCCCCAAACAAGCTCCATATCGATTCTCCTCTCCTACCGGAAGAAACCACATTCCATGCCTCTCCGAGCATCAAGTGTTAACACATAATTATGTGGAGATTTGGACATCAATTTGTTATGTGATGGGTGACTAACTTCTTCCGTTGGATTCAATCTCAGTTGATGAGTCATGTGCAGCTCTTTTTTTTTTTTTTTTTTGCTAAAAGAGGCATCTTACCTACACCGAATGAGTCGTCGTGCGTAAGTTAATCAATGAGATAGGCATATTCCATTGGTTTTAATCAATTAATAGAGTCATACGTAACTTTGTCTGTTAACCATATCTATTCTCCTACTAGAAGAAACCACATTCGGTGCATTTCCGAACACTAATGTCTCGTCTGGTACGCAAAATTCATTTCGATGGATATGGATATAGATATGGAAGTGGAAATGGAAATGAAGTTTAAAAGTATATTTGGTATGCCATGAAAATGAGGTATGATTTTTAGATGAAAAGACCTAAAAGGCCTTCTAAATTAAAAAATCTTTTTTTTTCAACTTTTAAAACTACCTAAATCAAATTAAAAAAAATTTTAAAAAATTTTTAGATGGAATTATCTCCATGAATTTACAAATCCAAGCTTTTGAGATGGAATTGTAAATCCATGATTTTGGTGGAATTGGCTTCCATGTGGAAGCCAATTCCATGGTACCAAACATGCATGGATATGAAAATCAATTCCATTTCTATATTCATGCCTCCAATTCTATAGTATCAAACGTGACCTAAGTGTTTTAACACTTTTTCTAGTGGAGATTTAGGCATCAGTGTGAGTTAATCGATGAGATATGCATACTCCATGCACACGAGCAAACAACTTGAGCCTGAAGTTTGGATTGCACATGACAACTCACAAAAGCAGGCTGTATCGAAAGGAGGAACAAATAACTATGTAAGCCCAAGTTTTGTGAATTGGGTGATCCTGCCATGTTCTGCGGCTATCATGCTTCTGTTCTTGTTCCGTACGTGCACGGTGCACCTATGAAACTGTCGGATGACATGATGTGTTTTATTGGCCAGGAACGTGCAAATCACTCTGCTACCAAATCACACCAATTAAGAAGGTTTCAGCTAAAGGGCAAATTTGTTAATATAAAGAGAGATCTTCTCATGCACTCGTAAATCGATCGAAAGATATTTTTCTTAGCCTCTGGAAAGACGAGCATGCCATGAAAGATCGCAATTAAAAAGAAATAAAGCGACTAAATAAATGAATTACACGCTTGAATGCTGTGGTAAATATAAAGACACAACAAATTGGGGGCTAAAAAATAAGGTTATTTATGCTGCAGGGATCAACATAGTGTTTGTTTGAGAACACAATTTCTCCAACCGTACATATAAGTTAAAACAAAACCATCTCGAAATTCATACAAACCATCTAGAAATCTGTAAAATGCCTCGGAACCTGTAAATTACTTTCTTTCAACGGAATTGCCAAACTCATATATAATTGGGTACGAAGGGTTTTACAAGACTTCTGGATGTGGCTAGCCGCCAGCATACAAGCGGAGCTTTCTGAGGGGAAGGGAATATATGTACATTTATACACAAGCCAGAAAAACTCCACGTGCACAGAACCAACAATGAAATGGTCGATACGCTTAGGTTGAAGAGTTTGGCAAAATTACCCAGCTCAAAATGGTAAGCAAAACGTCAATTACGGTGGCTACTCAAGCATATTCCATGTCGTGCCTGCGCTATGTGTTTTCTTGGGTTGACCATCAAGCATATTCCACGTTGGCCTGAACATACGGTACAATTCATTGGAAAGATTATTTACAAATTTCAAAATAATTTTACAAATTTTAAAGTATTTTTATAAATTTTAAAATAATTTTATTTTCACTTGTATCTACTATTAAAAAAGTTATTTTTCAGATATACACTATTTTCACAATCCAATTCATACAAAAAAGAAAAGGCTTAAAACTAGTCCTATATATCAATTTTTTTTCAAAAAAAAAAGGAGCAAATTGGCGATTTTCGTGTAGCGGAGAGAAACTACAGATAGACGGAAGCAAAAGCCCGAAGAGAAAAGCAAGCAGGGTTTGAATACCTGGCGGTTGGCACCAAGTGCCCGAAAAGCTGACGCTTCTTGGTCCCGCCACCCCTTTTTGTCTCACCTCCGGTCCACCACCATCGCCACCACAGGGCGTTGCTCAGCAACTTGCATGGCGCAGCCAACGATAAAGCACGTGTCTGTCTAGCCGCATCAACAATAATAATTCCCCATTGTCCGGCGTAATCGGCAACTGAGGCGCGGAAAACTTTTCCAGCTCTTCTTTCTAGGGTTTCTCAAATCCCTATGGACAGAGGGGGGTTTCATAACAATTAACTCGTCGATCATTAATAATTAATAGTGTTTTCGTTTCCCAGTACTCTCCCAAGAGGATCGGAATCAGGGAACTTGTGGCTGCCGGGAACTGTTGACAGGACCTGTGTGAGTCGGAGGGAGCTCTAATGGAGGTCGAGGTGCCCGATCCGAAACCCATTGTCAAAATTCCGATGGAGAATTCAGAGAAGGATCGGGTTCGGGTCAGGAGGAAGACCTTGCAGGCCGTGCTCGAGCAGTGCCAGATAGCTCTAGAACTGCTCAATTCAACCAGAGGTGATGGTGACGATGAGGAGGGTTGTGAGGGTGAAGCTGCAGTGGCCGATGAGGAGCGTCGACTAGAAGGCTCATCCTCTATGCGAGCTGATCGAGAAGCCGAAGAGGTAGATTTTTTTTTTGGGCGGGCTCTTGATTTGATGATATTTGACAATTTGACAATTTGATGTCAGAACAAAGATGGCGGTTGAAATGGGAGTAGGTTGGTTGAATAAAATGCTGTGGATTTGACCCTCGTTAAAGCCTGCTCTTGTTTGGATGTGTTGTCTCGATGCGATTCGTAAATTAGACGATTAGCTTATTACCTTCCTAAGCTAGGAGAAGAAGTTAAAGATCGGGCACAGCCCCGAGCTTTAATATTTAAGATGTTTCTCCTTGTGGCCCGAGCTTTTGGCTTCAGCATTTTTGCTTACATGTGTCTATAATTAAACTTACGTCGGTGTATGTTGTATCCGTCTTTCTAGCACATTTATAATATGTAAAGTTCAAATGATATTAATGCCCCGTTCCTCTAGTCTTATCTGCCAACTGCTGTCTTTGAAGAATTTTTTTTTTTAGTTTGTAAAATGGCGTTTCCACTTGCATTCAATAGATACCACTTAAAGACAAATATCTTCTATTGAAGATACATGTATAAATAGTACTGCAATACAAGTTGTTGGCAGCTGATGCTATCATTCTGTTTATCGTCATGTTAAATGTGGTGGAATCTTTAAATATCACAGATACTTAATGACTCATTAACGAAAATATTGCCTCAGTTTTGGAGTGTATTCCTCCTAACGGATCGTATCATGTGCCCTGTGCAGTTATGTGATCTTCTCAAATCTAGAGTTGAGTGCCCTGCCTTCCTTGAAAAGTTAGAGTGTGCCCAGGCATCAGTTTCACAGAATGCAGCAGGTATGCATCCACTTCTACATGGTGGTTTTGAGTTTTGACATAACAAATATTTCTGTATTGATGTTCGGGATGGCATCAATCTAATTTGTAATTTGTAAAATCTGTTTTCTTAATTGCTGTAATAATTTTCTTGGCCTGTGACAGAAGATGGCAATTCTTGGGATATGATCAGTGACAATGATTTATGGGAAGGTGAAAATATTGATTCTGACCGAGAAGATTATGTCCTTGTTAGACAAGAAGATATAGTAGAGGGCATTGCTTGCTTCATGGCTGCTTATTTGTTATCTCTTAAACAGACCAAGGTATGTTATTTGTACGCTTTCATACAGTAGGCTTTAGGCCTGTAATTATTTTGGCTCACTTTTTTTTCCAATGATTAGATGTATGGAAGATTCATTAAAATACAGTTATAGTTATATTATCTGATAATAACTTGATAACCGTGAAGATTTCAACCTCTTGGCTTCAAATTTCTTTTTTGTATGCCGCATAAATAGATCAGGGTCTTCTATTATCTTCTATGAACATTACTAATAGGTCTCATGTTTGTGGACTGTTTGATCTAATGCCACTCATACCCATGGTTTCTGCATCTCAATTGAGATGCAAAGTTTACTGAAAATATGTCTTTTTAATCTTTTGTATATTTCCTAAGAAGTTAGGCAAATTGTTCTCCCCCCGCCATGGGTAATTATCTCATAGCCTTATCCTCAAGAATTCATACCATTTGATATACAAATCTAGTCTGGCATATAGTTCTTGTTGGGAGCTGCATTGCTTTCTAATTTAGATCTAGAAGCTTTTCTCATGCTGCTGCAGCCTAGTAATCACTCTTGCAGAATTATATGATGTTTCATTCTCTTCTTGAGTTTACAATCATTCTCACCGATTGATTTACTCTTTGCAGGATTTGACCCCTAACCAACTCCAGGAAGGTGAGTCTGATTGCTTCATGCCTAGATACAGTGAATAAGCGGCACCTTTTTTTTCGCAAGTTATGCTACTCTCTTACTTTCCCCCTTTTTTGTGTCTTAAATAGCGCTCAGCAAGACATTTCCAATGAAAAAGAAGGAGGGAAAGCTTCAAAAGGCATGGGATGGGAGCAAAGTTATTTACAATGTTGCATCCTGGGGAGCCACTGCTATTGGGTAAGAGGTCCCTCCCTCCATCTTCTCTTATCTAGCAAAAACCACCAGAACGTGTTAGCAACATGTTAATACCCGGGAACCTGCATCAATCTACATGGCACGCCGTGCTTTTGGAACTGTGTTTTCTCTGTTCGTGTGAGATCATTCACGTTTATGTGCATTTGCAGAAAGTCATTCTGATACGCTAATTCCTCCCTTGTGTTCAGCTTATCGTTTGTTTCCACCCCTTTCTGACCATTTTCCGTTTTACACTCTTGTCAGGATATATCAAAACCCTGTTATTCTAAGGGTTGCGACTAAAGCATTCTGGACTTCTTGCCATGTTATATCAAAGCTTCTCTAATCCGCCAATGCAGCTTTGAGCGAAGTTGTGATGTATTTCGATGGTGTATTCTGCTACAGTTCAGCGTGGTGTGCCACAATCTGTGCAGTTTATAATTCTATTCGTTTGCACCGCAGTTCACTTGGTTTGGATGTAGTTCGATCTTGTAAATATCGCTTTTCATTTAAATGTTTGAGTGCGATTCAACTTCTTGGGGGTGCTTTTATTATTAGTATTCGGTGCTCTTTTTAACTGTCTAAATTTAACCATTGAAGGGAAAGCAATAAAATCGAGTGATTATGATCTCAATGTTAAGTTTTAATATTATCTTTGCGCTCAGAGGTACTTGATGCATTACATGTTGGGAGAAAGTAGCGTTGAAAGCTCCTAATCTGATAGAAAATTCAATTTGTGCTAGGCTATGTTTATTGCGGAAGTTGAAAATTTTAGAGATGAATGAAGGGATAGATAATGGAATGAAAGTGAATATTTGGATACTTTATGCTTAAGAGGAAACCTGGACTTTGATTGATGGAAGGCATGTCAGATCTTAACCACAGGCTGAAAAATTCATTCTGGTTTTAACATTTACAGCCCTCGAAGCAAACAGTATCGACACAAGAAGCCAAGGAAGAAGATCAAATGGAAAGCAAATGGCTTCTAAATCTGTACGTATGGATGTATGCATGGATGCTTGCTAAGAAATAGGATAACATGACTGTCAATAGTAATAGATTGAAAGGGAAAGGAAAGATTCACACATGGGGAGTAAATTAATCTTTCCAGAAGCAGCCGAGTTGCTAGTTACCCTACGAAATTGAAGACGAACCCCTCCACTGGAAATTCAGAATTTGTGCCCTCTTTACAAACTCGAGCTTTTCTATCCACAATCTAGCAAGCCAACGAGCAAAGGCATTGCCGGCATTTGTCATCTACTAGATCTGTGAAATCATTTCTGAAGCTGTTACCTTGGCGTATTAACCTCCTTTTATGTACAGGTATAAGCCTAATAGTAGAAAGAATTATCCTTGGGATTGGGAGCATCTTTGCAGAGCATTGAACGAACTTCCATGATAGACCTAGGCGGCTCCAGGTCTTTCTCCTGCAATGTGTTTCCTAGAAGCTGCTGCATCTGTGAGGCAAAGGCATCGTCCAGAATCTGCACGGAAATCTTCAGGTCAGAGATCAGAGGTGTACATAAAAGAAATGGAAAGTGAAACAGCAGAGAAAACGGAATTTTCATAATTAAGAGTCGTCTAAATCATTGGATCCCCACTCATTGAATTAAACTGGTTATAACATCTGATATATCATCATCCAACAACATGACAGCTTGCTTATGTGCCAGATGTCAGAAAAGCCTTCACCGGTGCCATCCATGCCAACCTAAATTCAATCACTATAATGCTAATACAGGGATTCTCTCAAGCCACATTTCTAGAATGTCTCTAGAAGCATGTAATGAAGCGGATGCAGGAAGAACACAGTTTGTGATCTTCAGATATGATCACGAGAATAAGGTTAGGTCATGCAGTCTTCATAAACAAATAAGCTTATATATAGAAACCTCTTTTTGGGAAGAAAAGCGAGAGAACCATGGATGGCATCCACTACATAATTGTATTGTCTTTAATAATACAACAGATCCAGCATAATGAAAACAGCATTGCCTTTCAGACACCAAATACAAACAGATAACATTAGTTGCTGGTTAAATGGATCACTTACGGAGACTGCAACCCTTGAGCCTTTGTACCACGATTTATTCTCTTTTCTGTTCTCCAAGAAACTTAAAATTTCCTGTTGAAACAAGATGAAAATTGATAATAAACAATTGATAGCTTGAAATCTGCAATTTCAGCAAGGTGAGAAAGTCAAACATATTAGGGAACTTACCTGTCCCATTCGGTCCCAATAACCTCGACAGATGGCAACAAAGACCTGGGTCTCAAAAATACCGTGAACATGACTTATGGTATCAACCAACTGTTCTTTCAATGGTTGCATTCTTGCTCTTAGATCAGATTCTACCACAGTTTCCTTTGAATCTTGAAGAATCTTCTTCAATTTTGTGGCATTCTGTAACTTTGTCTGGGATAACATAGAAGATGAAGCATGAATATTAAGTACACAGACATGGCATGACTCGAATGAAATATCTTGACCAGCAGGTGCAGAAAAAAATAACTTCTCAGCAGCAGAGATTACACGGTAAATTTGATTCCACTATGAATTTAGTAAGGTATACACTTTATTAAAATTCAAGTAGATATGTTTTATAATAGTATAAACAATTAGATACGAGTTAAAAAATCATGAATGCTGCCGCACTACTTACATATACTAGAGGTTAGAATATGCAAAAGCTCATCATGCCTGCCACTTCACAGGTCTCATGTTCAATGCTCCAATACGAGCTCTACTGTCATGAGTTCACCAAAATCATCGTATCATAAATTTACAGAATGAGATTTTCCTTACTTATAGCTTGATACTCACATTCTCAGCAAGTTTCTCTGCGATAGCTTGCACATAGCTCCTGAACTTTGCTCTCAGCATCACTGTCACTTCACTGAGTCGCTCACCAGGTGCTATGTTTCCAACGTTTGGTATGCACGAACCCCATGACTTGAACTGTGATTCTACCCTGGGACGCAAGATATCAAGCATTCTCTTCATGGAATTCAAAAGAATTCCAAGCTGAAAGAAGCAACAAAAGTTTGAATAACAAAGTACATGTCTAGAAGAACACCGCCGTTTTGAGAAATTCTACTCACTTCAGAAGGAACAACATAGGAAGGTGAAGATCGTTTAGTAAGCTTCTGCACATACTTGAGCCCAAATTTCTTAGGGTTGATGTTTTCCTTGATTGGAGACAGTACATCTGCGTAATGTTTGTCTAAAGCTTCCACTATGGCTTTTTCAATATCAGCAGTGGCCTGTTGAAACATGCCAGAAAAAAAAAAAGGAGTGCAATTAAAACTTGCATATTATCAATTCTTTTTGGATCAATCAAATAATACCAAATTTACGGGAGAGACCCAGAGATTAAAAAGGATGACAAGATCGGAAAAATGAAAATCCCTACTGACATACATTCTCTAGAACCAAGGTATATTCTGGCCAGAGGCAAATGATGACTTCATAGTCTGTCAATGTTTCTTTTAGTCGTTCATACATGTCATCAATAAAGGGAGTAGTAGAATGTTGTGTTCTAATTCCGGACCATTTCACCTGGCAAGAATGAGACTTTTAGACAATACTTTTGGTACTCGGATTTTACTACTGGGGAAATAAGTTAGATGCATGATAATCATCTTTCGTACATGATATGAATCAAGGAGTATCATGCAATAGCGGTACATTATAATCTACCTTATCCAGTTTGCATGACTCAAGCAAAGATAGGCGTTTGTCTTGGATCCAGACAAGAACATACAAGTGGAACAATTCTTTCGCATCTACTCCGCCTTTGATAGGACTGAAAGAAATTGGGTAAAAAAGTTAATATCATTCAGAGTGATAGAAATTTGATTGCCAACATGAATAGGGCTATATAAACTCTCAGCATCAACAATTACCTAAGATTCCAGCTGACAAGATCCCTTTGAAAATCCGATGTTGCCATAACAAGTTCTGCTACAGGTGGAGAAGGGCCTGTCGGTGGACAAGCAATGAGGAAACCACGTAATCTATTGCAAAGTTCAGTGCTGTATATGGATGCAGAAAGATTTGGTAGGTCCATGAAGCTGCAAAAATATAAGGAGAAAAAGAAACAATTTAGAACCTTTAATTGACATCAATTGCTTCGCAATCTAACAGAGACTTGCACATGAAATATAAACACTTCAAATACTTCTGATGAAGTGTACCAGAGAATAATTCCTCTGTAAATGAGCCAAGTCACTTAATACCAATTAGGTTATCGTGATATCAAAGCAATGTCTAAAACTATGAAGATTAATAAACACATCAAGAATTGCAATAATTGTGATTAAATTAATCAAATTTTTGAGTTAAACTAATAAAACCATCCTTCTCTTCTGTTACTGTCTAAGCCTTTAAGAATGACATTGGCTACACCCTAATTTATTGTTGTTTGCCTGTTTTGTTTCCCGATCAATTAAGACTACTGTAGTCCTGCTACCTCCACTTATGTTGAAGTTCACATGAATGGTGATCATGCCCTGCTTGAGTCCCCAAAAATGAGTATTCACTAATAAGGACTTGAATAGTGTGCTGGACTTGGCAAGAAGTAATAGCATCCTGCTTTATCATTGCGCAAGTTAACTAGACATCAATTAAATTCTACACTCAAAATTTGAATTTTCTATTAAAGAAAGGGGATATCGATGATCAACAGAAACTGAATTAGGTATTTTATTAAGATATCCCATTACAATGGATGTGCGTGTGAGTGTGCGTGTGTATAGTATTAAACACATGCACTGCATCAGTATTATATATATAACAGTTATCTAGGCAGTAGTAATGCATCAAAGAGACAGAGTATTTAATAAGATGAAATCATAAGCATATCCACAAGAATGCTAGTTCTGAACGCTAGAAAGTTGTAACCTAAGCTTGCAAAACAAGAATCAACCGACAATCAATGATAACTAAATCTGAATTGGACAAGGCGACAGTTCACCACAGAAGTGTCTTGACCGGGAAAAAAACAGCTTCTTCCACATTCTTCAAGGACAATCAACTGATTTGATTCTTTATTAATATTTCAGCACTGTTCATAAAATTACACAGCTGCGCCACAAATGGACATGACTGTGAACCAAATTTCAAACTAATTAGAAACAGACAAGATGACGTGGCAAATAACTAATACCTGGGAAGTATATTTTGATTCAAAATCTGGATGTCAGCAAAGATCTCGTTTCTAAGATTCAAGCAGAGGGTTTTCATTTTCTGGTAAGCACTAGCTGTTGACACACCGTCCATTAGACTGCCTTCATTACTGTTTGAAACATATTCATCTGTTTCAGTCAGGAGCCTTCTGCACCTCCTTTTTGCAGCAACCTAGGGAGAAGAAAAGTAGTGAGTGAAGCAAACACGGTCATCATCCTGGCAATCTCAATTTCACACTTGTACTAACCTGAAAATAGTGACAGAAAGCTGTTTGAGCTTCGGGAGATAATATATCATGAAGAAGCTTGTAGAGTTTGACAGCAGGCTCTAGTGCAGGTGCTGGAACACCAGAAGCAGGTCGGAAAACTTCCAAGATACCAGAAAAAGATGATTCATCAAGTGACTTGTAATTCTCAAAAACAAGAGTGAGTATCTGTTCAATTTGGTCCTTAGTCTCTCCAAGTATTCGGTTCTGATCAGAACAACCAAAATCCATATAATGTTAGGCCAGACAGAGCTAAAAAATATTAACTAAAATGCTGCTCATGTTGCCATAGCATTATCAAGAAAACGACAAAAGCAGAGAACAAAAAGTCTTAAAGTTGCATCACTCGACTGAGATATTTCAATAGTACCTCTTGGTGGCTCAAAGAAGACTTGCTGTTGCCCTTCATTATAACAGGTGATAGCAAATCATACACCAAGTTGAGGCAGTCAGCTGTTGGTGTCGCCACATCCATTACATAAGACAGGTACCTAATAATATAGAAAATGAGGAGCACCTCAAGCATAATGAATAAGGAAAAGTATCAAAGGGAAAATTCATTAAATTTAGTATTTCCAGTATTCAAGGAAAAAATAGCAAATTAACATCAGATTACCTTAACCTGGTATATGTCTCGGACACCCCAAAATATGATGCGAATTCTGCTAACAGCCATTTCCATGGACCATGTAACATTAGGTTCCTCTGTTGAAATCCTTGAACTTTCATTGCAACTTCTAAAACTAAGTCATATGCTACTGTCTCTGCCACAGAGCCACACTATAAGCACACGAAAGAGACAACAGCGTAACTACTCAAGGCTCAGTATAAAAAGAAGCTAATAATTTATAAAATAAGATGCGTGTTTGGGAATTCCTAATCACGTTATATGCAAGCGAGACAAAACTCCTCTCACATACTTAACTCGGAATCTGTAAATTGTTCTCCCAACGGATTCCCAAACACGCACGATTCATTAAAAGGGGGGAGCTAAAACCAAACAGGTTAAAAAAAAAAATTTCCCACTTAATAAAGCTTTCATTGGTCCTCATCTGATAGTTACCAAGACTACGGGGATATATCTCCAATGCTTTTCTAATCCAGATTTCTGCTGGGGCTAGTAGAGGAGGAAGGTGGTATATAGTAGGATTTAAAAATTGCATTTAATACTTCATAGTATCCTTTTGAAATCCCGAAAAAGATAATGCCTCTCAAGTAACTTTTGTTGAAGAAATCTTATCACAGCTTATAGCAGTAATTGATATAAAGATTATATCAGAAGCCCCAGGAAATTCCTTGGAGATAACACCACCTTTTAACTTAAAGCAGTTTCTCAGATCCCATTTAATGGCAAGTATGCAAAAGGAGGAGGCAAATCCCGCATCTATTGCAAACATATGATAGTACGGTCATGGTTTAAGGCAAACAGCTCATAAACTCCGCTTATGTTCATAGTAGCTAACCTTGGGATGACTACTGTCATCTGAACTTGTTGAATAATTTATATAGAGTTGTATCTTGCCCACAAGGTTGTGCTCTTGCCCATGATAAATGTTCCACCAGCGTAATTTGTCACCCTGCATTCAGATTGCTCGTAATTTCTAGTATAATCATCATCATTCAATGTAAGAATGCATTAAGAGTATGTATTGCTAACGTGCTTGCTGGCAAAAGGTATTTATGTATTTTGGGTGTCTAGAACGTAGAGGTTGCGTGCTAATTCTTTATTTCCTCCCCCCAAAAAAAAAGTGTATGTAACAGGATCTATCACCATATAATGCAGTGTGCGCTCAGGATCATCTGAGCGTCTTCTCATTCTATTAGATGCCCCTCCACTTCCTTGGCGGACACAAATAACAGCACTAAAAAGAAAATGCAATAGAAAATATTACCGGGTCATCAGCAATATTAGCCACTCGGACAAGAACGCAGCCAGAATACTTCCCCTTAGAATCTTGGACTTCAACAAGCAGATCATCTCCTAGGCTGTCTGGAAAACTGTGAAGTACTCAGCAGTTCGTTCAGAAAGTACAAACATGAAAGACTAAGAAATACTACTTACAACATGTGGGTTTCACATGACCCAGGCTGCATTCTGATAGCATCTTCTTCAATCATGCTTTTAAGTCTTAACAAACATGAGCATGTTTCTGGAAGCATAATAGGCAGAAAAGTTTATGAAGGATAAAAATAGTGTACTGCTTTATAAGAAAAAAATGAGAATGGAGCAGGAAGGATCTCACGGTTATTATGAGAACAAGTAATTCATTGATGCAGACAATATGCATGCAAGGGCATGAATCAAAGAGTGAAGACTTCCAGAAACAACAAAGAAATGGTTACATTGCTACTATAAAATATAAAATAAAAGGGAAATTAACAAGAAAATCAATACCCCCTAAACAATTCAAAACGTATAAAACAATTAGATGGGTGTATTATATTTCATTTGCAGTGAAATTGAAAGGAACAAGTGGCAAGGGTGAAAAATACATCAAAAGCTTGCCTGACTGCACCAAATGAAAATCGCTCCAATCTTATTTTTGGGAAACCATATGTTGCTCTGAAGGAACAACAATAAAATATTATCAAGAAATTTGCATTTTGAAACCACTCCCTCCATTCCAAATTGTTTATCCCTAAGGGGTTTTTTCACAGACTAAGAAAGTAAATAGATATCCTACATTATAGTAAAATATATTATTTTACTAAAACATCCCTGAATTCTCTCTCACTAACTAATTGGAGTATCATCTTGAATGCTTTCTTCATCAATGGTGAGATATAAATGTTGGAAATAAATCAAATTTGAATCAGATTTACTTCCTAGAATCATGCCTAGGATTAGGACAGAATAATCCTCATTAATGCCATTGTTGGGTTTGCTGATATTATGCTCTTTGATTGATTCATGTTCACCTATAAACTGTACTCAGTTTTCCTCAATAATATACATCAATGTGAGTTTCTCCACTTCAATATGGTATCAGAGCACTTGGCAAGAGAGACCGAGGGCCTCCCCGAGCCCTCTGCCTGTGAGTGTTTGTGAGGAGTGACCGTGAGCCCGTGACAGTGAGCGAGAGAGAGAAAGAAGGAGAGGTAGTGCTGGATCTCCCACACTAGAGGTCCGCAGGTTACACCACCACCTTCACCAGCCTCAGCCACCGTCGACCGGCCAATTCCAAAAGAACGACGGCGATCCAAGAAGCGCATGAGCGCCACGCGCCATCACACCACTCTGCACATAGCTCCGTTGACGACACCGCTTCCGCCACCAGGTCCAAACAACGCCGATCGGCGCATCCCTGAAGTTTGACGGCGATCTGAGAAGCGCGTGATAGCCACGCTCCGGCAGTACACCCTGCGCGTGACAGCCACGCGCCGGCGACTTTCAGAGCGCGTGATAACCACGCGCCAATCCATGCTCTGCTTCCTGCTGCTCATCTCAAGATGAATCCAGCTGATTTACCACCACTTTTCGGACTTGTTCCAAGGCATCCAACCATTTTGGACTCAACTCCTATGGCCCTTATGAGTGGTACAAGGCTTGAAACTCAAACTAACGTGAATTTGGTGCAATCAGGTAACTCCATTATAGCTCTTAATGCAATGGTGACTGGTACAAACACTTGGATAGTAGATTCTGGAGCAACTGATCATATGTCTGGTAACAAATCCTTATTTAACGGAATCAGGTATTGCCATGAGAATTTGAGAGTAAAAGTGGCTAATGGCTTATATACAAAGGTTGAAGGAATTGGAACTGTAGTGTTATCTACACATTTTGAAATTCACAATGTATTATACGTACCTGCTCTCACATGCAATTTAATCTCTGTGAGCAAGCTTACTACCAATCATGATTGTTGGGTGATGTTCAACTCAAAACATTGTGTATTTCAGGATTTGACATCAGGGAGGAGGATTGGAATCGCTGCTAAGGAATGGGATGGACTCTATTACCTTGAAGGTTCGAGTACTGAGAAGAATGGAGCAAGGAAGGCACTGGTTAGCTCCAACTCTGATAGTAAAGATGTACGCTTGTGGCACACGAGGTTAGGCCACCCCAGTTTTAATTACATGAAGCATGTGTTTCCAAACTTGTTCAATAAAAATTCTTCTCCATTTCATTGTGAAACCTGTCAATTGGCCAAACAAACCCGATGCTCCTATCCCAAACAACACTACAAACCTACAGCACCATTTACCTTAATCCATAGTGATATATGGGGCCCTGCCAAAATAAAAACCTTGAGCCAAGAAAGATGGTTTGTCACTTTCATTGATGATC
>JANTPZ010115187.1:0-14151 GCA_025593235.1 Vachellia pachyceras
CCACGACCACCCTCTGATCACTAGGGAGTTGGTGTACATCCCTTAGTGTGAGCTTCCTCGTAACGGTCGCCCCTGTCAAATCTGCAAATTGAATTTATACATTTATTTCTAAAAATAATCATCTATTAATAAAAATTTAACTAAATAAAATGTGATAAATTACATAAATTAAATATTTAAAATTACTAAGAAAATTATCTAAATCATATTAATTAATAAACAATTTAAATACAACATTTTAATTAAATAATGAATTAATTGTTTACTTACCTCGAATGCTGACCTCAAACCCTGTCGATCGACTAGCAGATGGACGCCAAAAACCTTGCTTCCTCTCTATCTCCTCATCCTCAAACCTCTCAGCCTCTTCGACTGAGATGTTGATATTGCCCAGCTCAAAATCATCGACGTTAAGCATAACGTCACGCTCCCCCTGACCATCACCGACGTCGGGGAAAAAATGCTCCTTCCCGTGCCTTCTGCTCTGATCCTGATCAGCCATCTGAAAAAAATTTAATTTAAAAAAAAGTTAAAATAAAATAAACGATTTAAAAATAAAACTATAAAACATTAAACTAAAATTAAAAACATAAAAAAACTTTAAACTAACCTCTGATGTGATGCTTTGGAAGGTCGAAAGTGAGAAAAGAGGGGGGAAGTAGGGTTATTTATAGACGTTGAATTAGCAGCGGTTTTAGACAAACCGCTGCTAATTAGCAGCCGTTTAAAGGAAACCGCTACTATAACCGTTGCAAAACTAGGGCAAATTCTCGGGAAATGTCGATATTTAGCAGCGGTTTGTCTACACCACTACTAATTGACAGACTCTTGGTTTTTGCAGCGGTTATTAGTGAAACAACCGCTACAAATTCCGATGCAAATCAATAGCGGTTTATCTAACCGCGACAGTAACCGCGGCTAATTTCGACCTTTCACTTCTGCAACGGTTTGTATTTAATGAAACCGCTGCTAATTTTTCATTGAACCGCTACAAATAGCACAATTATATTGCCGTCGTCTATTAGTAACGCTTTGCCCGAAAACCGCTACCAAACTCATGATTTAGTAGCGGTTTTTGGAACCGCTACTAATTTACCGCTGCTAAATACCATTTTTTTTGTAGTGGCAGACACAACTGTGCCACCATACACCGCTACAAACTTACATAGCATAAGCCACTGCTAAGGTAAACCACTGCAAAATTACGTGACTTAAACCGCTGTGAATCCACACTAGAGAGCTTATAAATATCCCTTCCTCCTCCGCATTCGTTGCGTTAACTCTAGCCTCATAGCTTTGTTGTACTGTCATCTACGCGTTTTGGTTTCCTCTCATGGATTTGTACACCTATCTGGTTTTCCCCCTTTTTCCATTCTGTCGTTATTTTTTGATTCTTTCTTTATGTTCTTTAATTTTGGTTTTGGATTTTATCTTTTTAGTATTTATTTTATGCTTTTATTTTGGTATTATTTTTTTTACTTTGTAGTTAATCTTTTTCTTTGATATAATTTTTTTCATATAAATTATGTTTAACTAGAATTAATATTTAGAAGTATATAAAATATTTTAATTATCAATTTTTTTATTTTAAATTCTGTAGCTTAATTTTTTAAATAAATTATATATTTATTTTCTAAATTTTTGCAAAATACTTTTTTAAAATTTAATGACATCTAGTAGAAGTTCTAAAGCCGCTACAACTTTATAAATATCTTTTAATATGTCTACATTTTTTTAATTTTTTGTCAATTTAATGACATTTAGTAGCGGTTTTATAACTGTTACAAATACCTGGAGAGAAAAATGTGATAAAAAAGCGCGAATTTCCTTTTTAAATTAGTAATGGTTTCAGAACCCGCTGCAGATTTGTGTAAGGAAAATTTTCATCTCGTCAAAATAGGGCGGGAATTTCTATTTTATTTAGTAGCTGTTTTAAAACCGCAACAACTGTCATGTTCAACTATTGCGTTTGGTTAGATTAATAGCAGTTTTGTGTCTGCTACAAATGTTCGCACGTGTCCCTTCTTCTCGGTTATGTAGAGGCTTTGTAGCAGTTTTAATGCAAACGCTACAAACTTAGTAGCGGGTTATTCTATGTGTGCTGCAGGTCTTTAGAACTGCTTCTAAATCGTTCGCCACGGTGTGTTTTATAGTGGTTTAGCGAACCGCTACAACATGTTTTTTTAATGGTTGCTACAAATACATAGAATAACCGCTACTAATACTATCTTTTATTTGTAGTGCACACAACTTACTGTAACTCAAAGTTTCTCGATTTGAGATTTCATGTTTAATTCTCCTTCTAGTGGCATAATTTTTCTATGTTCTCTTCATCACGCTTGGAGCTGTTGGTTTCGGTGCTTCTTTAATATTTGTCTGCCACATCTATCTATTAATCCATCAAGCTTGAATAGGCGAAGGCTAAGTGGAACTAATCAGCACCTTGCAGGAATGCGTTCTAGCACACAACTTTGTACAATTGTAAAGGCATCAAGGTGCTTTTCTGTCTTTTTTTTTTTTTAAATTCTAAGAGGTCCATCATACATGATCTTGCGTTGGAAGGAGATAAAATGTAGGAACCCAAATCCATCAAAGCTTGTCCCAATACTTCAGAATTATAAATTGAGAAGTCGCCAGTGTTATGAGTGGTGGGTAGCTTTATTCGAAAATTTCGATGTGATGAATGAAAATCTTGCAATACACTAATCGATGATAGTCGGAGAAGTTAAAATTTTTGCAAGCATGTTCAAATTACTTTAGATAAAGGGCCCACATACATGTTAGCATGAATTTATTATATAATTTTCTTTTTTAAAAAAAACTTCCGCATCCCATCCTTATTATAAAATCTATTAATTATGTAGTCTAATTCGTAGTATTTCAAATTTGGTCTTATATTTAGAATCAGATGTACTAACTTGTAAAGCATATTTGTCCTTTTATACATATAACCTTTTTTTAAGTAAGAATGTGTAGCCTATAATTATTCAATAATTGCCCCAAAAATCAATATAAAAATACAAATAATATTTTTTTTAAAAATAAAAAACATGTTTAGTTCCGACAAAACTACAGTTGCAAATGTACCCCCAGGTAAATAATATATGAAAAGCATATGTCAGTTTGAGACCCCAAAAAAAGCTTTCCTCTTGCAAAGCATATACTAATGTGTGACAGAAAATTCTGAAATAAAATTTTAGGATTGCATCATATCCCAATTTTGTTCAGAAAGGAAACAGAGGGGAAAGATCCAAATTGTTGGGTATATCAACCCACCTTTAATTGTTTAATTGTATGAGTTTGTGTAAACATTACTTGATTCTTGTTTTCTCCAATTGGTGGTCTTGGGTTTGATTTGTATTTTTTTTATTATGATTTATGAGTTTGTTGATCTTATAGATTATGTGTTCTTTTTTCCTTCAACGCTAGCTAGGATTAAAATTAATGGAGTCATTATTCATGTCATCATTTCCAATCACACTAACAATCAACATAATAGAGATTAACAGTGATTATATTATTACTCACATTTTGAAATTTTGTGAGTATTTTTACACCTCCAAAAATTATATGGAAATTTTTGCACTTTGGGTAAAAATTTATTTTTCTCAGCTCAATTGCCAACCTGGACATTATTTTGACCACATCAACTTCCACGCTTGTATTTCTGTCAACTTAAGGGAGAATGGTGTTTTTGCTGTCATTTTAAAAGTTTATGAATATTTTACACATCTGGAAAGCATATGTCTATTTTTGTACTTTTGTTCAAATCTCATTGGTATTTTTACCTATTTACCTTTTTTTTTTAGAAGTCAAATGAATGGCCACACTCAACACGTTTGAACCTTAGACCTCCCAACCAAAGGGGGAAGTAAATGCCAGTAGTTCAAGGGTTTTCAACATATCAATTCCGTTCACGGAAAGGCATCAAATTATGTTTGAATTTGTACATTCAATTTTTGAATCGACGTAGGGTTGAAAGTGCTTTTAAATGATATAATATATTGACTTAAAAATACATAAATATTTAGTATTTACAATATGATGCTGTTAATAGTAATGTGAAAAGTATTAAACTAGATACGTACTTCTCATATAAAAAAAAATATGAATGTCATTTTATATATTTTATATTGTACGAAAAACGAAAAGATTATTCTACGTTGTAATAAATTATGATAAAATTTTTTTAACTATTTTTATTTTAAATAATATAACACTTTTATGTAATCAAACATATAATTGATATGGCGGTACCTTAAAGTTGCCAATATAATCTAACTTAAAATAAAATGTATGATAAAAATTGTGGGTACTATCTACAGGCTTAGGCTCTGGCATTAGCTTTTGCTTTCTTTGTGTTCGTTTGATTAAAGGGAAAATAACAAAAAAGATTCTGAAAATTGCAAAATCTTAAATACCATTTTTGTTAGATATTAACTACCAACTACCAATAAGTAATTCAAAAATTATTTTTTAATAAATACCTGATTTAGGATTTTGCATTTTTCAAAGTCTTTTTTATCATTTACTTTAATTAAAGTCTCATTGAATTGATCCTGTAAATAAGAAAAAAGTATAATATGTTTTATTATAACTTCTATAATTAATTAAGTATTATAAAAATATAATTATAGATATGATAAAAAATTTCTGTGTGAAATTTTATCATAGCTTTATAAGAAAACAATACTTATCAATCAATATAGTCTAAAATTAAACCATGCGAAGTTAGACTTGACTCACAAAAAATAATGAAAAAGACCTCGTGAAAATGACAACCACAACATGAGTTTCCACCCCAAACAATACTTCAATTGATTGCCAAGTCCCCACTTGCATAAGCATTACAAAATCACGTCTATGTAAACTGAGATAAAACTCTTCTTATATATTTACCTCGTAAACCATAAAATATATTGGAAATGTGGAGCAAGAGCATGCTGTTCTGAAACAGTCACTTAATAAGGCACATTTTTTTGTAAAGTACATGAATATTTTTATATGATATAATCATTTTTGAGAAATTGTTGATTATTAAAGTTGGGAATATTTTTCAGTAGGAATTTAAATATAGATTTATAACATTTTTGACTAACTAACCCATTTCACTATTTTTAACCCTGAATGGTTTAAACTTTGAACAAGTTACATTTATAAAAAAAAAAGGCTACAAAATTCATTTAGTAATTATGACATCCGCCATACCTGTTTAGTAAAATTTTATGGGCATTTTTGCAACAAATTCTTAGAGAAATAATATTTCTACTCTCATTTTAAAAGTTTACAAGAATTTTTACACCTCTAAAAAGCATATATCTATTTTTACACTTTTGATAAAATCACATAGGTATTTTTATACCTTTACCCTTTTTCCTTTTATTAGAAGTCAAATGAAAGGCTCCATAGATATTAGCAAACACTTCTCACACACACCACACGTTTCACAGATCAATTTTCTTATAATAATGAAAAGAAGTTAACGGGAAGGCATCAAATTACGTTTAAATTTGTATATTCATTTTTGTTAGGATGTAGGGTTGATGATGCTTTTACAATATATTATATTGATATAAAAAATCCATAAATATATATTATTTACAATATGATGTCTTTGACATTGGTGATAGTAAAGTGAAAATTAAACCATATAAGTACTCTTCATATAAATAAATCTAAACACTTTTATGCAATTAAGCATATAATTGATATGATATTATCTTTAAGTTGTCAATAATCTAACTTATAATAAAATGTATGATAAATATTGTCGCTACTAACTAAGCACTTAGGCTTCTGCCATTAGCTTTTGCCTCCTTTATGTTCTAGGTTTAATTAAAGTCTCAGTTGAATTTGTCATGTAATTAAACAAAAGTATAATATGCTTTGTTAATGACTTCGATAATTAATTAAGTATTATAGAAATATAATTATATGAATGATAACAAACATTTCTATTTTATACATATCTTCATATGAAAATAATACTTTTCCATGTTCAAGGTGTCTTGACTCACAAAAATAACGAAAAAGAGACTCTGTGACAATGATAACCCTTCAAGCACAGCTGAATTTCCACCTCATACAACAATTGATTGCCAAGTAATTAATGTAAAGCAAGAGTATTGTGTTTTGAAATAATCCTTCAAATAAGGCAGATTTTTCCCTTGAAAAGCACATGTATTCCTCTTACCAGAGAAAATCATATTTAAAGTACTATGAAGCAGTAAATCTAGATTTGCCTTTTAGTGAAGATTGAACCTTGATTCGTCACGCTATTAAAGATTAACTTCTCATTTCACTATACTCCTCATGGTAAACTTTAAAAAAGTCACATTTATTACAGCCCAAAGAACATTCATGCAAGTGACAAACAAGAAAAGCATATAGGCCTGTTGGTACCAGGAAATTGGGATTAAAAAAATTGAAAGTAGAAGAACCTATATTAAAACAACCTTATTTGCATTGTCGCCAAATTTTAATAAATATTTAACACTTTTATCTATTTATTCATTCATTTTTTTTTTAAATTTATGATCTTGAATATCTTAAATGCTTTTAATTAATCCCAATTATCACTTTTATCTATTTTCTTCTCACGTTTTTAAAAACAGATCAATTCAAATTTGTATATGCCAGTAGTTCAAAGGTTTTTAACAGATCAATTCCGTTCACGGAAAGGCATCAAATCATGTTTGAATTTGTATATTCAAATTTTGAATCGATGTAGGATAGAAAGTGCTTTTAAATGATATAATATATTGATTTAAAAATAAATAAATATTTAGTATTTACAATATGATGCCGTTAATAGTAATGTGAAAAGTATTAAACTATATACGCACTCCTCATATAAAAAAATCTGAATTTCATTTTATTATTTTATATTGTACTAAAACCGAAAAGATTATTCTAAGTTGTCATAAAATTATGATAAAAACTTTTAAAATAATTTTATTTTAAATAATATAACACTTTTATGTAATTAAATATATAATTGATATGACGGTACCTTAAAGTTGCCAATATAGTCTGACTTATAATAAAATGTATGACAAAAATTGTCGGTACTAACCCATTTCACTGTGTTTAAACCTGGATGGTTTTTTTTTTTACATGAAACTCTGGATGGTTTTTTTTTTTTTTGACCTGAAACTCTGGATGGTTTAAACTTTGAATAAGTCACATTTATTACAACCCAAATAACATTCATGTAAGTGAGAAACAACGAAAGCATATAGCCCCATTTGGTTCCAGTAAAATTGGGATTGGAAAAGTGGAAGCAGAAGACTATAGATTCAAAATTGCGTGGTCCCTAAATTTTAATAAATATTTAATAGTTTTATTTATTTATTCATTTAATTTCTTTTCATTTTATAATAATGAAAAGAAGTTAACGGGAAGCATCAAATTACGTTTAAATTTGTATATTCATTTTTGTTCGGATGTAGGGTTGATGGTGCTTTTACAATATAGTATATTGATATAAAAAATACATAAATATATATTATGTACAATATGATGTCTTTGACATTGGGGATAGTAAAGTGAAAATTAAACCATGCACGTACTCTTCATATAAATAAATCTAAACACTTTTATGCAATTAAGCATATAATTGATATGATATTATCTTTAAGTTGTCAATATAATCTAACTTATAATATAATGTATGATAAATATTGTCGCTACTAACTAAGCACTCAAGCTTCTGCCATTAGTTTTTGCCTCCTTTATGTTCTAGGTTTAATTAAAGTATCGGTTGAATTTATCATGTAATTAAATAAAAGTATAATATGCTTTGTTAATGACTTCGATAATTAATTTATGTTATAGAAATATAATTATATGAATGATAACAAAAATTTTATTTTATACATATCTTGATATGAAAATAATACTTTTCCATGTTCAAGGTGTCTTGACTCACAAAAATAACGAAAAAGAGACTCTGAAATGATAACCCTTCAAGCACGGCTGAATTTCCACCTTCTACAACGCAATTGATTGCCAAGTAATTAATGTAAAGCAAGAGTATTGAGTTTTGAAATAATCCTTCAAATAAGGCACACTTTTCTTTTCTTGAAAAGCACATGTATTCTTCTTACTAGAGAAAATCATATTTAAGGTACCACGCCATATTAAAATATGTAGCGAGTAAGCTATAAATAAGATCTAAAGAAAAATATTTTAATGAAAAAGAAGGAAAATAGGGAAATACTCATTCATATTGTGGTCTACCCAAACGTGTTGGATACAAGACGTGTGATAATAGATATGTATTGTCAATTGGTCAATATATGAATTGGTCATAAAGAAAAATAATTAGAGATTACGTGAGAAATGCCAAATTAGATCACCGAACAAGGCGTGAATTTCACATATAGACCTTTAATTCACACATTAATGGCTTAAGATAGACTTACGAAAGGATCACATGACTTCAAACCCACAAATGTAATTTTCCTGAAAGCAAAATCAATGAAATAATTTATAAATATTCTAAAAAGGATGAAAATGATTTTATACTTCTGAAATATTCCTAAATAACCAAAAAAAACTTAATTTCATTACTAAGATAATATTTATACTTAATTTTTGGAATACTAATTTAAAAATGTGTTAATTTATTAAAGATATTTATAATCATATATAGAGAGTCTTCCCACAGCTATATTTCATAATTTGTTCGTTGTGATATTGTATCTCGCGAGTCAGAAATATATAACATAGATGTTGAGGATAAGAGTAACATTAATTATATATATATATATATATTGGTTCCTATATATGTTCGATAGTTAATTATTATATAAATATAATAATAGGTATAGTAACAACATTTCTATATGTAAGATTTTATAACAAAGATATATTAAAAAAATTAAACTGTGCCGCTAGATTTGGCTCACAAAACTTGTGGAAATGACTTGGTGACAATAACAAATCTATTAACCTAATGAGCATGGCATCAGTTTAATTTGCACCTCTAACAACACTTCTTGTGACAGGGAAAGAATTAATTGAGAGCAAGAAAATGACTTTTGTTGGAGTCAATCCTCCAAAGAAGACTCAATTTTCCTTACGTACATATGTTGTATTCTTGATAAAAATAGATGACCTCTATAATTCAGTAGTATATAAATATAATTATAGGTATAATAACAAACATTTCTATTTTTAAATTTTTATAATAAAGATATATGAAAAAAATGCTTATCAATGTAGTCTAATATTAAACCTTGCCTAGGTAGACTTGACTGCCAAAAATCTTGAAAAAGACTTCATAATAACAACAATATTACCAGCACAACCTTAGTTTCCACCTCAAACAACACTTCAGTTGATTACAAAGTAATGAATTTTGAGCAAGAACATGAGGTTTTGAAATGATTCTTCAGTCATACATTTTCCATATAAGCATCGATATCCTTATATTGGAGATAATTAAGTTATTGTTAGCTAATAAATGTAGACACATCTCTCATCAGATATTCGATCCTTGGTCTGTCAAATTGTACAAGACCTATCACATTCATTAGACTCAACCTTCATCCACCGGTCAAACAAGAGGCACATTTTTTCAATCCAAAGAACACTCAAATGGGACAAAGTCCCATTTGGTTCAATGAAATTAGGATTGGAGACGTAGAAGTAGGAAACCCTATGTATACGAACAACCCTATTTATGTGGCAATGCACTGGAGGTGATTTGACTGGTCAAACCATTAATATGTTGATTGGGTTTATTTGGTGGAGGGAGCTCCCTTTCTTATTCTATGTTGAAAGTGTCCAAAAATGTTTGAATTGGCATACTAGCTTAGAAAATGTCTTAATTAATAAAACTTGTGAATGTGTTGAAAATTTGAAATTTTTACTTGGTAAACAAAAGTTGGTAAAATCTAATTATCCTATAAGAGAATCTTACATTAGAACCCATCAATACTTTGAATATAATTTCCTACGGTAAGAGAATATTGACATAAAGACCAATAATATTGTCAAATCCAGTAATGCTGTTCCAGTTTCATCCTCAGAGTGAAATATACAATATGGAGTAAAGGAAATTGAAAATATGAAAAAATAGCACTACCCCTCTTTTACATCCTATTATTTTTCTGACTCCCAATTATTTTATATGTTAACTTTCGTTCTTATGGTCTTTAATGTAAGACCTAATTAAAAAAGTAATATTGATTCTAAATTTGGCAAAAAAATATTGATTATAAATGTGAGCTCCATTTTTCATATTCATCAATCTCTACCCAACTAACCCCCTTATCAATGCAGCCCCTTAACAATATTGAAAGGAAGGGAATTAATAAAAATTATAATGTTTTTAAAAAACATGTCATATTAATTAATTTAAGGTTAAAGTATATTTTTAGTCCTTTATATTTGTGTCGGGTTTCACTTTAGTCTTTGAAGTTTAAAAAGTGCACTTTTAGTCCTTCAAACTTAACACCGTTAGTCTCTTTTAATTGAAATTGCTGACTCATTAATTTAACCATCTTCCTTGATATAATTGAATTAGTTAAATAAATCTTGCTTTAAAGACTAGAGGTCAGAGGAGTACATGATTCTAAAAACACCCGATTTCTTGTATCAAAAAGTAAGGCAAATATTAGTAATTGAACCATATATATGTTGCTGGTCTTCAATAAGAAAATAGAGATAAAAACAAAGATAAAAAACACAATTGTGCATGTCATTATTAATTATTACATTTATTTTCATATTGGCCTGTTTGATTTAGCAATGTAAATTATTTCTTCAGCGTGATTTATAGTATACAAGGTATGCTAAAAGAGTTTTATGTTGGATTACATGAATGAGATTTTGTTACACTATGATAAACATGTAAAATTATTTTAACATGTTAACTTCGATGTACATTACATATTTTATTGGTTGAACAATAAAAAATGGGGAATTACTTTAAGGTCCAAAAAAGAGACTTAATTACAAAAAAACAAATAATAAGTAAGATGATTATAAACCTATTATCATTTCTAGTATTAAAATTTGTTATTGCATATGCTCCTTAGTTAGTATTAAATTTGTTTTTAGTACTTCATAATAATTCCTTATAGAAAATTTGCCCATCAATTATTCAAATATTGTTCTTATAGTTACTTTGGTTCACTCTACTGCACTTTATTATAGTGATCACATCAACCTATATCCCTATTAAATTTTAATTTGAATACAGAATCCTACAACCTTTATCAAAGCCATGTATGTTCTAATATGAATGGTGTAATTTGTTTAAACTATGGATAATTTTAAATAGAGTATAATTTGTGAATGTGGATGGACGTCATATTCAGCTAGTGTAGTGCGTTTTAGGTTATCAAAGTAAACTTAAGTATTTTTATTATTTGATCCAGCTATCATCCATTTTTAACATGAACAGGGTATTGCAAGATTTTCCTTCACATCGAAATTTTCAAATAAAGCTATTCCAATTATTATAAGACTCTGGCCCTATTTTCCTTCACATCGAAATTTTCAAATACTCTGGCCCTATTATTATAAGACTTCTCACTTTCTAATTCTGAAGTATTGGGACAAGCTAATTTGATGGATTTGGGTTCCTACATTTTATCTCCTTCCAACCCAAGCTAATATGGTTGATAATATTTGGGGCAAAAAAAACATAAGAAAGTATGTGTGATAATGTGTGGGACCACAACCATTGGGATGGAATGAAACATTGTTTTTTTTGTTAAACATAAGTATCTTATTGAATACAATAACGTAGAGACACTATCAAACACTAAATATGTACATCTCTTCTAGTAAACACCACAAAAAAATCAAATTTCCAATGGAATCCATGGCAAATTCGATTGGAAGTGGCACGTGGTTAGGCCAAAAAAATATGCTTGTATACAGACCACAGGTTAGGCCAAGTCAGATTCTCCCAAAACATGTCTGACCTGTTTGAGATAGAGCCTGGCCTGTTTCCACCCATAGGTGTGACACACGTAGGCTAGTGGAAGTGGCACGTGGTGCAGGGCCTAATGATGAGGTGGCGGCCAGCGGAGGTGACAAGTAGTATTTTTTATTTACTGAAAATATTTCCACAAAATTTCCATTTCATGGCCAGCCTGAAATTCCACAGGTAATTCATTCACTAATATCCTATTTTTTTAGTGGTGAATTCAAACATTAGTTCGTCACGTTATAAGAATTTAAATATCGTTCGCTTACTAAGCGTGCGCACATATATTTTTTTTGAGGCAATTTTATGCGAGACACTATTAAATACTAAATATGAACATGTCTCAACCGCGATTCCAAACTTTGACCATGTAAATGGATCATTTGAGCAAGCCAAGTCCCTATACTATTATTGTTAGTGACATGCCCGAGTGTTCTTTGGTTTGGAAAAATTGAATGTTCTTTGGAGGATTGACTCCAACAAAAATTTTCTTTCTCAATTAATTGCTTCCCTATCACATCAAGTGTTGTTAGAGGTGCAAGCGGATGCCGTGCTCATTGGGTTAATATATCTCATTATCACGAAGTCATTTCCACAAGTTTTATAAGTCTAGCAGCACGGCTTAATTTTTGTCATATATCTTTATTATAAAATCTTAAATATAGAAATGTTGTTCTTATACCTACTATTATATCTATATAATAATTAATTAACTATAGAACATGTATAGGAACTTACATGTGAGTGTGGCCGATTACTATGATGTGATTAACGTTTTGATGGCACCTAATGAGCTTGGTCAGCACGGTTATGTAAGTGTTTGGATCAATTTATTTTAAATGATTTTACTGAATTACATGTAAGTATGTGAGATGAGTTTTATCTCAATTTATATGAAAATGTCTTTTTTGTTTAATGGGTTTCTCCACTTACCCACCGTGGCCCATAACCTTATTTGGGCCTAGGGATTTAAGTTGCTTTTGATCCAAGAGTTAAATGGGATCCAAACAATCATGTCTGTACGTCTTTTGTTTTTTTTCCTTGTTATTTGCAAAGGTCGGAAACCTGGAATTTGTTAGATTGGTACTAGTATGAGTTAACATTGTTATTAAATATAGGATCAAAATTAAAACTCTTTAAAGATATAAAACCAATATTCGTCTTCTTTTTGTAATTTTAACTAATTTTAATTTCAATCACTATACTTTTTTCTTACAAACAATAATTGTTTTTTAATTACAAAAAATTATTACACTCACTAATATTCGGTAAAGAAAAAACATAAAGCAAACATAAATCCTATCACTTGTAAAATTCAGACTAAATGTTACAAAATTTTTTAGGGGAAAAACTATGATTTGAAACAATAAGAAATAAAATTTAAGTTCAATAAAAATGTAAACAATGGTATTAACCCTTTTTTTTTGGATAAGTATGGAATTTTCAAATATGTTTGTGAGATTCCTGTTGTCATGATCTGACCTGAACATTCAAAACATATGTTAATTTAAGTGCAGTGGAATACACGGTGGATATCCAACCTGATAAAATTGATTTAAAAAAAACTGATCTATTATTGTTACTCAAAACTTATATACGTGGTGACGTCTCTGATCGAATTTCACTTATACCACCAACTCCAAACTTTACATGAAGTTTATCAAATACATTGTTTTTAATTCATGATTTGTAAATGATATCACTTGCTATATAGTTTATTATATATATATATATATGTTGAACATTGATACATTTAAAAATATTTATTATTTTATGATTTGACCTAAATTAAACATAAAAATATGCCAAAAGCGCCTCTCGTTTATAAATGAGAGGTTACAACTTCAATTTCATAACTAATATCAAGTTGTTAGTGTTTATCTCTTTAATTCGAAAAAAATATCAAAATGTATACTTTTCATAATTAATAATAAATTGAAGTATAATAATTAATTAGTTAGAGAATTATAAAATTCTAAACAACTTTGATAGATTAATATCTGAATACCAGTCATATATAGTATATCATGCATTTCACCAGTGACATCGGTCTTTTAAGATTATTCAAATTGTAAAAAACATCTGACAATTCATGTCTCTTATTTCTTCATGTCACTATATACTTCACTGGAAGAGTACGGCTATGGGGATGCGCACAGTGTGCGTATCAGACACCCACGTAAGGGACCCCTGGGCAAGCTCAT
>JANTPZ010115189.1:0-16824 GCA_025593235.1 Vachellia pachyceras
GTCCCTTTTGTCACGTGATATCTCGGTCAAGGATGAGGCATGGATGACGTCATCCTCCTATTCCCCGACCATTACTTTCTCGATCCCTGAGTAGTCTGATCAAAGAAAATGAAAACTCCTTTTCGTTATAGTATGGCCATACATTTCTCAAACTCACTCATCGAGGGGCCTAGTAATATCTCTCGACTAATGTAGGGACAAATCCCATCTTGATCACTCATATTCCTCCACATGAAAACCCTTAAGCCCAATTATAGCCTTTATCATCACCCGATCAAAGGTGACTTTTGACTAGGTCAAAGCTTAGTGACTTTCATGCAGGAATCCATGATGATCTCAGGTCAAAGGGTATTGTGACGTGATCACATATGAGATAAGCTAATGACTTAATCCATGCAGCTTTCTCATGGCAGGTCGGTCCACCACCTTTTACTCTTACAAGTGTCTATGACTTTGACTCATATCTACATACCTTATCAAAGTCATACTGGTCTTACCTTATCTACTCTCCCGCATAGATAACCAACCAGGGAAATTTAAGACAATATTCATAATTTGTCTATGGATGTAATTATCACAACAAACATGCAAAACATATGATAATTAAATAGAGAAAATACATTAAAAGAAATAATGTATGAGTACAAGGATTGGCCTTAGGGCACAATTTCCAACATTACACATCATTATTGGCTCTAAATCCATCTCTTTCTAACTTTTGCTCTCAAGAACACAAACTTTGAATCTTGAAAAGGAGAGGTTTAATCCAAATTCTAAGCCATGGAATAGGTAGAAGAGATCACAAGAATCAAGAATATGTATATTAGTGAAGGGTAAGCTCTCTTACCTTGGTAGTTTGTGAGCTCGTCATCTTCTTCCTTGCTCCTTAAATGGCGTCACAAGCTCTCTCTCATGGGGAATGGAATTGCCGTGTAAATGGGAAGGAAATTGGGAATAAAAGGTGTTTATTAAATCCCTTAGTAATTCATGAAAGGTTGAGATTTAATCTTGAAATCTCAAAATTGATCTAATGGCCAAGACTTTAACACCACACATGCCACTTACTTCATTCTTATTGGTTGCCATGAAGTGGTAATTATTGAGGCTAAAAATCTGGTTGGGGGTTGGTTACACTAACCAAACCAAATTCCATTCGGTTACTTTTACCGATTTCACTTTTTACCAGTAAACATAATTTTATTTCGGTAAATTTTTCTCTACTTTTCTGGAGATGTTTTATTCCTCTTTTAATCTTCATAAATGACTTATTAATGTGGCAAAATTCTTATCCTAGAAATACCCTTGGAATTCATGCAAAATCACTAGGGTTATTTTACCCATTTAAAATCCCTGAAAAACGTACTTCCGACGGGCAATTTCTTTTTAGGGAATTAAAATTACTATAATTTTCACTGATACTCTAGCCCTTTTCCTTTTCCAAAATTTCCCTCCAGAATGTCCGTAATTAATTTTCAAAGAAAATCCCATTTTCAGGATTTTTGGGTCCTTTTTCCTCCATTCTGGTAAATCGCCTTTATCGTCTACTGGGCAATAATTTCATAAATTATTAAAAATTCACTTTATTTTTCTATTCGTTGAACTCAACTAATTGAGGTCTCCTGATACCTGAAATAATTATTTTCGACCGATTTACCTTCAAAATTCTTTAAATAGAGATTTACGTTGAATTTTGACAATTTGTCAAATCTCAGTTAATCAGTGAGTTCTGCTCTATCTTTTGGGCATCTGTGAATTTTTTTAATATTTTGGTCAACGATTGACTTTTTGACTTTGACTTTAACCATAGTGCCCTTACACTTTCTCTTATTTACCAAATTACCCCTGTTTTTTACTAATATTTCAAAATTCCAAGATTGCCGTTGACTTTTATGCCCTTAATCTTTTCATATAATGACATCTAGGTCGTTCCCAGAAGGTCACCCATCCTTACACTACTCCAGGGCGAGCACGCTTAACTGTGGAGTTCTTATAAAATTTCTCCCACTGAGCCAGGTCTGACTTTGGGTTTTCCAACCCATCAGCATCATCTTTTTCCGTGCTTTCTATCTATGGGCTCTAACTTGACTTTTGACTACTGGTTTGACCCTTTTTATCCAATGACCATATTGCCTTGGTCTTTCTACTTAATGACATTTATGTCCCTGGCTTATATATTTAGAAATTTCAAAGCCTTAGGACTAACTTACCCATAGTATTTCTGGTCCACTGGCTTCCTCTCTTCCTATGCTTTATTTCTTTGGGCCTTTTCTCATCTCATAGCTATCAATTAACCTCTATTTTAGTTTACAGAAAAGGGTGGATATTACACCTGACGTGGACTCTAACCTATAACGGTAGAAGATTTGGCCAGAGTCAACCATCAGGTTAATGAGCCCCCTCACAGCGGCCCATAACTGGGTCCAAGGATAGAAGGTGTCAGCCTCTCCATGGTCGCCCACAACTGGGTCTAAGACTCATGAGAGTTGACCATTTCCAAAGCCGCCCACAACTAGGTCTAAGACTTGGAAGGTCTAATATAATATCAACCACTATGATCAGTAGTGGTGACTATTGCCATGGACTTTAAAATTCATCAAATGTATCATCTTCTCAGACTACATCACCATCCAAGCCCAAACAATACCGTTATCATCCTTCCATAACACATTTATATAACTTCTCATTTTATATCACATTCTCAATTATAATGCAATATCACATTATATAAAGAGTCACTAATATAAATCATAATATTAAGATATTATCTGCTTCACCAATGATTCATAAACATCGAGAACTTAGTTTCCAAGGTAACTTCATGTAAATTTCACAATTTAATCACCATAAGTAAATTTTAAATCAACAAAAAAATGTACAATTCAAAAGATGTTTTCCAAAACATTTTACAACCCATAACAAGCTTATAAAATAAATTAAATGTGGTTACCTCACACTTAAGCAATTATGCACTACCATAATAATCCAAACCCAAAGCTCAAGTCACCAAAACATAATTGATTTACACAATTAATTAAATCACATATTAATATAATGTTAATAAAACAAGTACATTTATAAATTTAAATAAAACTCATTTTCTTTCCAAACATTAAGTTTTCCTAAAATTCTCCACCTATAACCATAATTCAAATTCTTTATCTCAATCTCCTTTTGATCAACCAATAGTTCTATTGTACTTCTTAAAATCATAATCAATATACCAAAAATCCCAAAAAATTGTTATCTTTAAATCCTCAAACATCACATAAATAAAATATCATCAAACACTTAATAAAATCCCAATTTATTTTTTTATAAATCATGCCTCATCCAATAGAATCATTAAAGTATCTATATTTCCTAAATATGTCTAAAAATATCAAATTCCAACATTCGAATTTTCACCAAAATTTCTAATATTCGTATTTCATCATCAATTTCAAATCTCATCCATTCAAAAATTATTATAAGCTCTAAAGAGCTAAAATAAATTATAAAACTTAAACTCAATTGGTACAAATATCCTATATACCCCAAAAATGAAAAGATTATCTAAAAAATAATAAAATTCCCAAATCAATCAATAACCAAATTAAATTGATTAAATCACTAATAGCACTCCCAAAATCCAAAATAAATTGTTTAATATCATTTTCATTGGGCAAATAATCAGTAAATAGAAATATTAGATCTGATTAAAAAGTTCATTATAAAATAATAAAACAACCAAATCAAAAATCCAAACTGATTAAAATTATTCTTTAACATCCCTCTACATTTATATACTCTTATATTATCAAAACTCAAAACTTCTCAAAACCCTAGCTCTAAAAATTTCGTCTAATCAGAATAAAATTATTGCCATATAAAAGAGAAAAATTCGTAAAACAACTTTCACGAAGGAAGTTTAGTGATTAGAGCTAATTTTGCTTACCAAAATAAGCTCTAAAGTATCAACAGTGGCGGACGGACGACGCACAACAATTGATGAACAGTGAACGCACAGAAAAATGATGCTCTCTCTCTCCTCGATAGGTTTAATAAGTCTTATGGGGAGAATTACACAACTTGACCCAAAGAATTAAAATATTACAAAATGACCCCTTTTTACTTTTCTTCTTCTTCTTCTTTCTTTCTTTCTTTTTTTGTATGTATTATAACTTATTCTAAATTTCAAAATTATATTGAAGTAAACATATGTTATTTACATAACATAATAATAAATTTCAATTATCATGAAATAAATATTTTCTAATGACACATTTTTTAAAGAAATAAATAAAAATTTTAAGATGTTACAATTCTCCCCACCTAGAAAGAATTGTGTCCCCAAAATTGATGGAAAGTCATAATTTGAGGATCACACAACAAATTCAGCAATTACTCCACAGCAAAACCATGCCACACTAAACATAGCAAAACACATACCATCAACATATGTTTAAATTCACAATCTCAACAAGCACAAATACAACTGCTAATATACTCTCTTTCTCTTCCTTCCAGAATTGTTCCTTGATAATTCAATTTCCTATACACAATATAGTGACATAACCATCAATTCCAAGTCATTACCAAGTCATTAAAACCATGAAAACTCAACAAGTTCCCTCTTGAACATTTTAAAACCCTTGAACTTGCAAACTTGTTCCTATGAATTTCAATGCTTCCCAAAAATTTTTGTCACTTCCACCCTACACAATTTTTCATTCTAAAGCTAATGGAAGCATCAAAATAATGAAAATCACACTCATCCTACAAGTTCCAGGTCTGTCTGAAAATCCAACATCAAGATGAACAAAGTGATTTCCAAGCTTTCTTCACATGCAATAGCTTATTCTTGATTCTAAAACACTTCTCATGCATTATTTAACTCAAAAACATCTCTTCCTCATCAAATCACAATTTGGAACAGCACCTCCCCTTATTCTTCATGATTCTAAAAATTCATACAAACAATAAACCAAAGCAATATATACATCAATCAACTCCTTATCATGCAAGGAGTGATTTGCAACCAATCTTTTTTTTCTAAGTCCCTCTCTTTCTCATTTTCACTCTTCAAGAACCCTAAATTTCAGCACCAAAAATAGAGCCTTAATAAAAAAATAATCCATTAGAAGTGTAGAGGAGGTTGCAAGGATTAAGAATATGTATAGGATTGGGTGGTGGAACCTCTTACCTTTGTATTTTGTGAAGCTTTTCTCTCCTTTCTTGAGCAAGAATGACGTCTTCTATTCTCTTCCAAAGCTGAAGAAAGTCTCCAAAATGAGAAGAGAAGAGGAGGATTTGTTTACTTAATTTTTCTTCACAAAAAGAATGGAGGGTGGAGATTAAATCTTGCAATTAAAGACATGATCCAAGGGTTGTGATTCCACCACCACCAGACACACTTAATGGCCTCTCATTGGTTGTTAAAAAGTAGAGTAACTAGTAGTTAGGGACTTGGTTACTCTAACTACTCCAGTTCGTGATCCGGTTACTTGATCCAGTACAACTTTTATGGATAAAATAACTTTATTCTGGTAAATTTTTTCCACTTGTTTGGAGTCATTTATATCTCTCTTTTAATCTCCAAATATCCCTAAAACAAGTGGCCAAATGATTATCTCAATCATATCCTTGGAAATCTTAAGTTTTCATATAGTTGTTGTAGGTGACTCCGATACTGATAAAACGACTTACCGTTAAGTAGCTGGATTTTAGGATATAAAAAATTTCTAGAATTTTCACTGATATTCTTATCCTTTTCCTTTCCTCAAATTGCTTCCTGGTATGCCTTTAATTAAGTTTTAAAGAAAACCCAATTTCCAGGGTTGTTTCGGGTATTTTTCCTTCCGATCCAAAAAATCGCCTTTCTCGTATTCTGTGAAATAACTTTATAAAATACTATAAATTTGACACTATTTTTCCTTGCCTTGAACTAAGATATTTGAGTCCTCTAGATACTTCAAATAATTATTTTTGGATAATTATAAATCCCAAAAATTAACTGATCTTTAATATTCTCTAACAACAATTTAGCCCGAATTTGGAAAAATCGATGCTCATCATTTTTATCAGTAGATTTTTCTTTATCTTTTGGGCCTCTGAAATTTTTATAATATCTTGGTCAACTTTGACTTTTAACTTTATCAAATGACCAAGATGCCCTTAGAATTTTTCCTTATTTCCCAAAATGCCCTTACTTTCTTTCAAAATTCCATTCTTGCCCTTAATCTTTATGCCTAATAACCTTTATGTCCTTAGCCTGTGTATCTAAATGACCTTCATGTGCTTAACTTTTATGTCTAATGACCTTCTTGTCCTTGGCCTTTATGTCTAATGACTTTCTTGTCCTTGACCTTTATGTCTAATGACCTTCTTGTCCTTAGTCTTTATGTTTAATGAATTTTGATGCATTAGAACTAATTTAATCGTAATCTTTCTAATCCATTAACTTCCTCTTTTTCTGTACTATCTATCTCTAGGCCTTAACTCATCTCATAACTACCAGTTTAGCCTTTATTTAAACAAATAGTAAAAGCAGGGATATTACAAGAAGCCTACTATTGTTGTTCAGTAGTGGATTGGAAATCTACGAGGCATTATGAGGATTGGACGTAGGTCAAGAGGATCGAACCAGGATAAATCTCATGTGTTCATCTTCTCTCTGCTTCCTTAGTGTCTTTATTTTAATTCAACAATTGTGATTTTATTTTCTAAAAGTGACCAATTCACCCTCTCTTAGTCAAATCCTACACTAACAAAAATATCTAGAGACCTCAGATATTTGATTTCAAAATAGAAAAAATAGCTTGAAAATTTTAGTAATTTATAAAATTGTTCTCAAGAGAAAGTTAGAGACAGTTTCCTAAAACGAAAAGAAAAAGGCCTAGAAAAATCCCCACTTATGGATTAATTAAAGACATTTATGGAAGTAGAATGAGAAGAGAAAATTCATGGAGGCATCATATGGATTTTGAGAATTTTTAATGACCCTACACAGGTCAAGTAATCAGGGAATTTCCAAAAAGCATTTCTGGCGCTATCAAGTAATCTTATGGAACTTAAAGCTTTTGTAAGGAATGTTGTGGGGCTATGAACTTGCCACTTGTAATTGTCATATTTCAAGAGTAAAAGAGATACAAAATATCATAGACAAATGGTAGAAAATATCAGTATAAAGTTACTATATCAGTCCAAATGGGTCCCACACCATTTAAAATACGTTACCACTTTATTTAAATATGTTTTAAGACCATTTCCTTCCTCATTACTGCACATTTTGGTTGACCAAATAGTAAGGAGAGGAGAAAAGAGGAAGGCATGACTTTGAGAAGCAAAAAAAAGGGAAAAACCACCAAGAAATCAAGGTGGTTGGTGATTTATCCATAAAATCTTCTATATTTCATGCTTTCTAGCTTTTCTCTTCAACTCTGATTTTATTTTGGAGTTTCATGGTGAAAAATTGCTGATGAAAAGTTAGTTTTAGATAAGGAAAAATTAGAAAGAGAGGGATTTAGAAGAAACAAATGGTAGGAAAACAATTCATGCATGATTTGGAGTTGATTGATGGTTGTTTTGTGATGCTTTCATGCTTGTATGAATTTTTGGAAATCACAAACCCTAGGTGTTATGCTGGCCAAATATCTATGTGTAAGGGGAAATGTAATTTTGTGTCAAATAGTTCATGAAAAAATGTTTAGGATCAAGTTTATGCAAGTATGTGATAAGAAAGTTTGAAAAATCACATAACCTTTCTATTTTGGCCATAGCTATTTCTAAGGGAAGGATTGAGTTTTTGTTGATTTCGATACTTCCATTGTGTTAGAAATTATGCCCTATGGGTCAATCATTGTACTGCAGACATTATTTATTTTAATGTATTTTCTCCATTTAATTATCATATGTTTTGCATGTTTGTTATGATAATTGCATCTATAGACGAATTATGAATATTGTCTTAAATGTACCTGGTTGGTTGTCTATGCGGAAGTATAGATAAAGTAAGACTAGTATGACTTTGATAAGGTATGGAGATACGAGTCAAAGTCTTAGGCACTTGTAAGAGTACAAGTACTGGACCGACCCGCTATGAGAAAGCTACATGGATTGAGTCATTAGCTTATCTCATATGTAATCACATCACAATGCCCTTTGGCCTGAGATCATCATGGATTCCTACATGAGAGTCACTAAGCTTTGACCTAGTTAAAAGTCACCACTGACCGAGTGATGATAAAGGCTATAATCAGGCTTAGGGATTTTCATGTGGAGGAATGTGAGTGATCAAGATCATATTTGTCCCTCATATTAGTAGAGAGATATTACTGGGCCCTCGATGAGTTAGTCTGAGAAATGTATGGCCATACTGTAATGAAAAGGAGTTTCGTTTCCTTGGTTAGACTATTTAGGGATCGAGAAAGTAATGGTCTAGAATAGGAGGATGACATCATCCATGCCTCATCCTTAACCGAAATATCGTGTGACAAAAGGGACGTGATGTGATTGCATGAAAGGTTGCGTCGTGTTAACGATCCCCGTATGATTCGGTAGTCGTAATGTCTTGCTAGAGACCGCTTGCGACTTGTGGGCTTATGTTGAGATTAGCCCACTACCAACTTCATATGGGCCTACAAGGTCGCACGTAAGAACAGCCTAACATGAGCTTTATTTCTAGGGTTCATTCGAATTATATATATGTATATATGTATTAAAATTCAAATTTTCACAATATTATGTAAATAATATTTGTGTGTGTTAGTTTAATATTTAATTTATTTGATAAATTAAATAACAAACATTAATTTAATTTATAAAGATAAATTAAATTTGTTGGCTCATTATTTGGATTAATTAAAGGGATATGATTTGATCAGATCAATTTAGTCCAAATCAAGATTGCAAGATTCGAATTTCATATTTTGAATTTTAAATTTCAGATTTCAAGATTAATAAAGATTAATCTTGGATATCTTTTTGAAATTCAAATCTTAAGATTAATAAAGATTAATCTTGAATATCCTTTTTGAAATTCAAATTTCAAGATCAATAGAGATTAATCTTCGATATCTTTTCATATCTGAATTCGAATTTTAAAGATTAATTAAAGATTAATCGAAGATTCTAGAAGCTCACTTTGAGTTTTATAAATATGGGAGCTCGTTAATAGAAGATGTATCCCATTCTGAATTCGAATTCATTCTTGAGCCAAAAACCCTGGAGAGAGTGAGTGAAATTGAAAAGACGCTAGCACGCTGCCATTGTTTGCATGGATACCGGTAGAGGGAGGCGATCAAAGAAACGTCGGCTCTTCGTGATCGGAATCAAGAACGCGGAAGGTCGTGGAATCTGAAGAGATCTAATCGCAAAGGAAGGGATGAACTCGAAACGCAAAAGTTATAGCTTCATCTCCTCGCCTTTGACAGATCCGTATTTAGTATTAGAAAATTTTAAATTCCGCTGTGTGTACATTCTAATCCCAACAGTGGTATCAGAGTCAGGTTAATTTTGCATTTGGATTGAGTTTGTGTGATTAGCATGAGATGTATGATGTGCCTTTTCCCTTGAAAATCATGATATATAATATGCATTCTCTTAAAAAAATATGCATTCTTGAAAAGTATGAATTTTGGATATACATGTGATGTATGAGGTGCCTTTTTCCTTAAAAAGCATGATATATAATATGCGTTCTTATTTGTTATACATATGTAGTATGTCAAATTCATGAGAGATATGAGTTATCATCTCTCATGTTACCTTTGATATTAAGATGAGTTCTTGATATATAAATTGTTATCTCTTTAGTTGTTATTTTTCATATTAAAATGAGTTCTTGATATATGAAGTATATGCATAGGTGATGCCTTCAAGTATTATATGGGAAATCATCTCTCATAGTAAATGAATTATGATCTCTCATATTATTACTCTTCATAATGTTTAGGTTATAATCTTAATTCCATATTACTCTTTGGGAAATTTTTTAATGGCATCAGAGTCTAATTTTGTTTGGAATTACAAAATGGTATCAGAAGGGATTACAAACGGTATCAGAAGGAATTGCGAATTACATAATTAACCGTAAATATATTATGTGGTTAAATTTGTTTAGGGGATTACATTTTGATCATGGGAAATTATCTCTCATAGTGTATGAGTTATAATCTCTCATATTGTTGTTTTTCATAATATATGGGATCTCATTCTTAAATCATTTATTAGTTAATTTTATTATAGAGATCTCATGGGCTTGAGATGGTTAAAATTTATAAAAGGGTTGTAAATTTTCTCATTCTTTAATCACTTCTTATTATAGAGGTCATCTCATAGGTTTGAGATGATATAAGTTAGGTGAACCACATTATATCATATTTTATGCTTCTTATGATTAGATCATATGATGCATATTATTAAATATATGTATATATATTTGTATGAGATACAAACTGCGTTATATACATATAAACCAGTTAATTTAAAAAAAATCCTCATAATTCAATCTTAAGTCATAATGTTGTTAATTAATGAATAATTGTCAAAACCTCGATCGCTCAGTTGTAGGTTACACCAAAGTGGATGCCTTTGAGTTGTCTTGGGAAGGCAATTGTAAGTAATGGTGCTACTCATACAATTCATTATTGTCTTAACTTAATTTAGATTATCAAAATGGTTTTGGATCTCAAGGCATTAGATGGTGATGCGATCCAGCAAGTTGACTTATCAAATTCAAATGAGCCTATGCAAATTCCAAGTGGACCAATCACAAGAGCAAGGGCCAAGAGGATTAAGGAAGCATTGAATGGGCTTGTGCAAGAGGCTCTAACAAAATAAATGGCATTTGGATCAACAAATGAGGATGAAGACTCCAAGGACGTCATTAACTTGATTTAGGTTGAAAATGGACCTGCAAATCCTATTCTGGGCTAGGAGGCTTCAAATGAAAGGGCTTAGACCATGGGCTATATATGGGAAGACTCATATGGACCAAAATATCAACATTTTGGGTCAAAAATGTTGATTATCTTGTATTTATTTATTTTATACGAAACTTCATAATTTAAATTTCAAATTAGCTAGATTTTAGGATAGATATCAGTTTTAAATTTGAATTTCAAAATTAGTTAGAAGATATTCTGTTGAATATTCTTCTACCTAGATTTTAGGATAGTATCAGTTTTAAATTTGAATTTCAAAATTAGTTAGGAGATATTCTGTTGAATATTCTTCTACCTAGATTTTAGGATAGTATAAGTTTTACAATTTAAATTTTATCTTCTTAGATTTTAGGTTGCATTTTATTCTTTGAATTTCTGAATGTAATAGTTATAAATACACCGTAATGCACATTATGAAGAGATAAGTTTGGAGATTATCATAAACTTTGCATTGTGCAAGTTGCTTCTTGAGAGAGGATTCTATCTAGGGTTCTTTATTGAACTAATAACTTATCAAGGCTTGATCAACATTGTGGCGTCTTCCAACATTTAGAGTCCTTGTTCTTTCGTGCTCAAGGGTTCAAGTGGATCGTCAACCTTTGTTTAGCGTTCTTGGGGTGCGTATATTCAGATTGGTTGTGGGTTCTTAGGATCTTTTCCTATTGGGTTCGTACCAGATGGGATTAAACATGCTAGGTCATATGATGACCAAATCCTATAAAATCTAAGAGTTACATATGATGTAATTGGTAAAGTGTTACCTACCTAAATAACTTGAATTTAATGTCTTGCCAAAACGGAGTTAAATTTAAGTGAAATTTATGTCTTAGCCCACTAATCATATTGAGGGTTGTTGATTTAGTGGGAGATTACTAATTAACTTTGCATATTTAAAATTGTAGAATCATGTACAAAAGTAATACCGCTACACTATCACTGCGATCAATCCTTTAGAAGGACAAACTTTTTTGACCGGTTTAAGAATTTGAGAATTGTTCTCAAATACGAAAGAAAGGCTTATGTCCTCGATAAACAAATTCCTAACGAGCCTTAGCCAATGCTCCCAGAGCTCAGAGAGATACTTACATGAAGCATAAGGATGACTTTGTGGGATGTAGGATGCCTGATGCTTGCTACTATGGTTCCAAAGATCCAAAGAGATCTAGAACACATTGAGGCTTATAAGATGATTGTTCATCTTAAGGAAATGTTCTAGTAACAGGCAAGGTAAGAGTGGTATGAGACCACTAAGACCTTGTATTCCTATTAAATTCCTGAAGGTGCATCAGTTAGCATTCATGTGTTAGAAAAGAAAAGGAAAGGCAAGGGAAAAGGAAAGAATAGTAGCTCAGCTGGTATGACCAAAGGGCCAAATAAACTTGAAATTAAGTTTACGCCTAAGAAGGCAAAGGCTCCAAAGGAAGGAATGTGCTTCTTCTACAATGAACCTGGTCATTGGAAGAAGAACTGCAAACTCTACCTAGAAGATTTGGAAAAGATAAGGAAGGTTATACTTCCATTTCTGGGAATGGTAAATGTTCTATTTATCGTAATGACATTTTTATGCTGAGGGTGATCTGCATCTTGATCATTACCTTTTAAATATAGAACATCCCTCAAGTGGAAATATCTACAACATAACTGCTAAGAGAATTAAATCAAATAATTTGAATCCAATCTACTTATGGCATTGTCGTCTAGGCCACATAAATGAGAAGCACATTTCTAAACTCCATCAAGATGGATTTCTTAAATCGTTTGACTTTCAATCAATCGACACGTGTGAATCTTGGTTTTTGGGAAAGATGACTAAGGAACCTTTTACTGGGCATAGTGAGAGGGCCACTGATTTATTGGGCTTTATACATACAGATGTATGTGGACCACTAAATACACCTACCAGAGGAGGTTACATGTACTTCATTACTTTTATAGATGATTTTAGTAGATATAGTTACGTTTATCTAATGAAACATAAGCCTGAGTCTTTTGAAATGTTCAAAATATTCCAAAATTAAGTGCAAAACCAACTTATCAAGACAATTAAGGCCCTTCGATCTGATCGAGGAGGTCAATATTTGAGTCAAGAGTTTATTGACCATGTTAGGAGTTATAGGATAATCTCACAACTCACTCCTATAGGAACCCCACAAAGGAATGAAGTTTCTGAAAGGAGGAATCTAACTCTATTAGATATGGTTTGATCTATGATGAGTCAAATAGATCTTCCACCTTCCTTTTGGGGCCATGCATTGGAAACAGCTGCATTCACAGTGAATCGTGTTTCATCTAAGGCGGATGAAAAGATACCATATGAGATATGGATTGGGAAGAAACCAAGCTTGTCTTTTTTTAAGATTTGGGGATGTGAGGTCTATGTTAAACAGTGGGTCTTCAATAAGTTATCAAACAGATCCTCCAAATGCCTTTTTGTGGGGTATCCCAAGGAAACAGAGGGATACTATGTCTATAATCCCACCAAATACAAAGTGTTTATTGTTCGAAACTGTGTCTTTCTAGAAAGAGAGTTCATCACTAAAAGAACTAGTGGGAGCAAATTGCATCTAGAAGAATTTCAAAAATCTCAAGACACCAAAAAACCATAGATGGAAGACAGAGAAGACTCACAAGATGTTGTTGAGCCTCCTCAAGTAACACAAGGCCTACGGAGGTTGATAGGTCACGACTGTTGGAAATTATGCCAAAGGGGCCAATCATTGTACCTCAGATATTATTTATTTTAATATATTTTCTCCATTTAATTATTATAAATTTTTCATGTTTGTTATGATGATTGCATCCATGGACAAATCATGAATATTATCCTAAATGTCCTTGGTTGATTATCTGTGTGGGAACAAAGATAAAGTAAGACTAGTATGACTTTGATAATGTATGGAGATACAAGTCAAAGTCATAGGCACTTGTAAGAGTACGAGGTGCTAGACTGACCTGCTATGAGAAAGTTGCATGGATTAAGTTATTAGCTTATTTCATATGTAATCACGTCACAATGCCCTTTGACCTGAGATCATCATGGATTCCTGCATGAAAGTCATTAAGCTTTGACCTAGTCAAAAGTCACCTTTGACCGGGTGATGATAAAGGCTATAATCGGGCTTAAGGGTTTTCATGTGGAGGAATGTGAGTGATCAAGATGGAATTTGTCCCTCGCATTAGTTGAGAGATATTACTGGGCCCCTTGATGAGTGAGTATGAGAAATGTATGGCCATACTGTAACGAAAAAGAGTTTCCATTTCCTTAATCAGACAACTCAAGGATCGAGAAAGTAATGGTCAAGAATACGAGGATGACATCATCCATGCCTCATCTTTGACCGATATATCGTCTGACAAAAGGAACGTGATGTGATTGCATGAAAGGTTGTGTCGTGTTAATGATCCCCATATGATTTGGGTAGTCGTAATATCTTGCAAGAGACTGCTTGCGACTTGTGGGCTAATGTTAAGTTTAGCCCACTGCCAACTTCATATGGGCCTACAGGGTTGTTCGCAAGAACATCCTAATAAGAGCTTTAATTCTAAGGCTTATTCGAATTATATATATAAATTCGGAATGACAATAATAATATATGTTAGTATTTAATTTATTTGATAAATTGAATACTAACATTAATGTTCAGATTTAATTTATAAAGATAAATTAAATTCATTGTCTCACTATTTGGATTAATTATATATGGATATGATTTGATCAAATTATATTATTTCAAATCAGAATTGCAAAATTCGAATTTCACATTTTGAATTTCAAATTTTGAATTTTAAGATTAATAAAGATTAATCTTGAATATCTTTTGAATTTAGAATTTAGAATTTCAAGTTTAATAAAGATTGATCTTGGCTATTCTTTTGAAATTCAAATTTCAAGATTAATAAAGATTATTTTTGAATATCCTTTTTGAAATTTGAATTTCAAGATTACTAGAGATTAATCTTGAATATCTTTTTAGATCTGTATTTGAATTTTAAAGATTAATCGCAGATTCTAAAAGCTCTGAGTTCTACAAAGAATAGGACTCTTGAGTAAGAGATGCATTCCATTCTAATCTGATTGTGAGAAACGAAAATCCTAGAGAGAGTGAGACGTAAGAGGTGATAGCACGCTGCGATAGTTGGAAACTGTTCGTGTGGATACCGGTAGAGGGTGGCGATCAAAGAAACATCAGCTCCTTGTGATCGGAATCAAGAACGCAAAATGTCATAGAACCTGAAGAGATCTAAACGCAAGAAACGCTTCTGATCCAAAACGCAAAAGGTACGACTCTATCACCTTGATCTAAATGCCTTTGACAGATCCATATTTGGGATTAGAAAAATTTTAAATTCCGCTGCGTGTACGTTCAAATCCCAACAGTGGTATCAGAGTCGGGTCAATTGTGCGTTTAGATCAAGTTCGTATGATTGGCATGATATATATGATATTTGAGTTATTTGATTCTTGAAAAGCATGATATATAATATGCATTCTTGAAAAGTATGAATTTTCGGGCATTTGACAAAGCAATCACGCGTGTGGGTGGAATTACCGGTCCGAGCCGTTACAACGGAGGGGCGACCCAACGACGCGACATCCCAGTTGACGTACAGTCGGAAAGTACACTCGCGTAACTTGTCTGATCAGTTTGGCCGTTCGGCTACCTTTAGACGGACCGGTTCTCGACTAAATCAAAAGAAGGGGTGTAACACGAGGACTTCCCATGAGGTCACCCAACCTAGTACTACTCTCGCCCAAGCACACTTATCTGCGGAATTCTGACGGGATCTCGTGTATTCGTGTTGGTATATCGCACCCGCCAATGGGCGCTCACTCTTTTGTTATATCCCGACCACCTGTGTGCCATTCGCCCCAAAGCACGCTAGACAAGTGCTCGTTCGGCTAGGCCGGATATTGGGTCGCAGGGGCTGTCGAATCGCGGTCAAAACGATCCAACCGGTCAGAACGCGGGTGTGGAAGTAAAAGGAAAATTAATTCTCGGCACGTACCGCCATCGGGTCGCGGTTCGAGCGGTTTAAGCAGTCAAGCGCTTTCGGTCGGCCGACGAAGCGGCATCCCAGTCGACGTACGGTTGGAAGGTACACCCACGCAACATGTCGGACCGGTTTAGCCGTTCGGCTACCTTTGGACGGACCGGTTCTCTGTACATGCAAAAAGAGGGGTGCAACACAAGGACTTCTCAGGAGGTCACCTATCCCAGTACTACTCTCACCAATGCACGTTCAACTATGTAGTTCTGATGGGATCCGGTGCATTAGTGCTGGTATGATTGCACCTACCAGTGGGTGCTCACTCATTAGTTATACCCCAAGCGAGCCGGATAGGTGCGCCATCGGACCGCTGTCGAAATGGTCCAACCAGTCGGAACGAGGGAAGGGAGGTAAAGGGAAAATTAATTCTCGGCACATACGGCCACCGGGTCTTGGTTCGAACGGTTAAAGCTGTCGAGCGCTTTCGGTCAGGTCGACGATGCCTCTGTCCGATCACGAATTTCTGGAAAGAATTGTACGCGCCGATGGACGTGACCCCAGGGGACTCAGGCTTGAACGATCATTGTGTCATGAAATTTGAACAAATTGAAATAAAGACATAAATGAAGTGGTGTCGAAAGTTACATACCAAAATTTCTTGCCATATCATTTCCCGTGTTTCTTAGGGAACAGATCGCCATCCAAGGTAAAGTATGCTAACTCTACTTCGTGCCAAATACCCTAAATAGCTGATAAATCGCGCTTGTTCATCACCGGTAGGATTCATATCAGCATCAAACTCTACATGCACCTTCTTACGTCGTTGCCAACGACGTGCAGTTAAGGAGGCCATAGTTGTACATCCCCTAACCTTTTTCACCTCCATTGGGTTTTCATCTACGCGTCCATCACT
>JANTPZ010115190.1:0-14772 GCA_025593235.1 Vachellia pachyceras
AAAACAATTATTAAGGTATTTCATTCATATAATTTATTTAAATAATTTAAAAAATGATTTAAATAATTTATTTCCTTCATTCTCTACCCATATCGCTGCTTCCAAGTATTCCAAATAAAGTAAAACTTATTCTCAGGAAATATTGAAAAAATGAAGACTAGAAAAACTTGCTCTCTATCTACATCACTCCTTCTATTCACGCACAGTGAAATAGATATGAAGACCGGAAAAATGAAGTGTGAGAAGTTGGATAAGGAGTATTAAGGGTATATTAGGCATAATATTTTGCTTCCCTCCAAAAAACCCCATTTTGGAGGGATGCAAAATAAGGGGAAGGGAGGGATTGGGGAGCTAAAATTTGGCTCTCCTCCCCTCCAATTTTTCATACCAAACGGGGGAAGGGATCATTTTTCTTCCCCTTCCATCCCCTTCCCCCCAACCAAACAAAGCCTAAGGGATCCCCAAGTGGTGAGCTTGAGTCAAGAGACCAATGACTAAAGTGGTTGCCATTCACTTGGCACTTTGAATTTTAGCCTTAATGGACCATTGACCAAAATCTGGGGTATATTTTATGAATTTGGATACAACCCCAAGAAGAATTAATTGAGAAATCCATGGTTTGAGTTATAAGCTAAAAGTCTGGAGAATATATTTTTGCAAAATCAGATTAGTAGCTTGCTTAAGACTATAAAAGGCTCCCTCAAGTCTATACACTAGTATTCTATCACCATTGTTGGTGTAAAGTTAACGAAGATATTTCTGTGATGGTTACAAATTTTACGAGTGAGTATATTTCTGTGATGTCAGGCTTACTAATATTGTTTGAGTGAAAACCTCTATCAGTAAGGCATGCTTCATGATATCTATGCGGCTCTTAGTCTAAAAATACAGAACGCGTATGGATGTAGAATCAGAACGTTCCAAGCTTATGTTGAAATTGGGGCTCCTGGTACTCGTACTCCCAACTCCACGTATTGTGGATTTAACTGACATGAAATAAAAATATCATTACAATACAACTCATTGCTCTTCATGTTTGGCTTCCTCATCATGCATCTCACCATATTTGACACTGTCATCCTCTGTTGTTGATCCTTCAGGTTCAGACATTTGGGGGGTTCTCTGCAAATCATCAGCTGTGTCTGAAGAATGAGCCTCTGGCTGATCATCTGACGCCTGTTCCTTTGCGACCAATGGCTTTGGGCGTCTAATGGCTTCGGCAGCCTCTGCCATTGCTATGGGAGGAGGCTGAGGAGGGACCCAAGAACGTCGGACAGGCTTCTGCTGACTAGATTGACCACCATCAGATTTTGCATTATGCTCATATTCATTCTCAATCTCTTGGATTCTGACATTTTTCCTCTGCCACCAAGGCGATGGTGCATCACCGTTTGATTTAATGGTGTCTTGAGCCATAGTAACCGAGTCCTCACCGTTTAACCGAACAGCATTTGTCATAGAAATCAATTCTTCATCATTTACTAAAGTCCTGTGCTCTTCAGTATGGTTGCTTTGCACCTGACCAAGCTCCCACGGCTAACCAGGAACAACCTGTCAGTCTCACATGGGCGTTAAACCATGAACAAAGGAATGCTAAGAAACATGCAAGCTACTTAAATTTTCACAAGAATTATTTTGAGTGCTTAATCTTATCATCTAGGTTAATTTGAAGTAACTTCCATAGGGCTAAAAAACATTATATGTTTTAAATTAAATACATGATAGCCTCCGAGATTAGACAGGGTACCCTTACACGTGCTAGGCTGTAAAAAAATTTACTCTTTCAATTGCTAGACAGTGTGTCCTTATAAATGTGACTTCAAATATTTCACCCTGAATCATGTCACTCCAAGAATTGCTTTATATTTAAACCAATGAAGTGCCCATTTGGGAATGCGGTGGAGAAATGTTTTTACGTAAGCCGAGATAAATATGTTAAGGAAATTATCTTGTTTTACGGAAAAACACTGTTGAACGAGCTTTGGGGAATTCAGAAGTGTTCCCAAACACCCCCGAAGTAGAAATTAGGTGTGAAAAAGTTGTAAGGTTTTAGTTTTAGGCATGCAAGTAAAAGATATATTCATCCCATACAGAAAGCAAATTCTCCTCCTTGGACCGTGGTCATCATCTGCAAAACATAATGGTATAAATCGTTGGCCAGGAATAAAATAATAGTATAGATCAATCAAAATATTTTAAAGTGTTAACGAAACGAGTTACTACTGCCTAAGGATCTGACAAAGTTACAGTTGCATGGAAAGGAAATAGAATCTTTACAGTAAAGCCAAAGTAACAGAAAAGAGTTGATTCCTTCTCAGGAAGGCTCATAAAAAAAGTGCTAAATTATGGAAATTCATGAGAATCTTTAAAAATGTGACAACATAAGAGAATTAATGGATAACAACATTAAAAATACCAAGATAAACTGATATAAAAAATACAAAGATAAATATTTATTTTCAAAACTAACGGAAGCATTCGAGGATGGAAGTTCAAACTTCTTGATCAAGAGTCAACAACTATCCAATAACTAAAGGAGGTACCCAAAAACCAGAAGACAATGGCTTACCTCTGTATATGACTTTGGAGGAGGAGCAGTAGCTGGTTCCAAAGAAGCAGGTAGTGATGAAGATCTCACTGCCCATGGCATTCAGGTTATATGCAAGATTCCAAAAATTCCATAGAATTAGGTTTTTAAGATTTAATCGCTATATAACAACCTGATCGCAGGTCATACTCCCCCTTGCCATTCACAAAAACTTGCTGTATGCATAAAAAAAAAAAGAGAAAAGAGTCTATTAAATTTGCCAAAAGACAAGTCAAATAAGTGTAAAAGTTGCGACTGAAATTAAGAAACATTCTCCTTCATGTGCGTGCGCATATCTAACTTTTGAGCTCCCTTGAGTGACTCGATATTCTTGCTCTGAAAGAGATGCTCCACTTGAGGCTATTGTTTGTGTCATAGTTTAACAGAAGCAGAGGATAATAATGAGAACTTAGAATTAGGTAACTATTAAGCATCTTCTGCATAAGTGTGCTATAATTTCTGACATGAAAAGCTATGAATCTTCCTTTTTAAGAAGTCTCAAAACATGAAATGAAAATGTAAGGTAGGGGGGTTAGGAGATTTCTGGCACAGCTTATCAAGCTACTAATCCAGATAGAATAGTTAAATTGCAGTTATTGTGAAAACATCTGGGTCACAGTGCCTAAGACAAGACAATACCATGCTACAATTACATGAATCCTCAACGGATAGAAAAGGACCACCGGCAAGTCATCAATCAAAAGTTCTATAAAATAAATATTGGATCAAGCAGCTTCCTATAGCCTGCTAGATTAAAAACAATTTCAAAGTACCTTCCAATCTTTTTATTTCATGAGTCATTAACTTCATCTGCTGTACTTGCTCATCTAAACGGTTCACATATGCCTCAAAGTATCTCCTCTCTGCATAATATAAAATCAGACGCAGCAGCAATTAAAAATACTAAGAAGAAAGGATGTCAAGCACAAGTCATGGGGACAGTAAAACTGAAGTTATACTATACCGACCTTCACTTTTTGAAGTCAGCATTTCCCGGCTTACTTTTGCCATTTCTGCAGCGGCAGCTGCAGCTTCTTTTGCAGCCTGTGCAGCTTCTTCAACCAACGTTGGTTTTGAGTCAGTTGTCTTCAACCGGTCATCTTCATCTTCGATGACAATCTTGCGTATCCAAGATTTCAACCGAGGAAGAACGGAATTCTAAAACATGAAGTAGGCTTTCAGATAGTCAAGTATCACTGAATTAAATAAGGTATATCAATGATATAGATGCAGTAACATACGGAACATGGCACTGCAAGGTGTCCTTTGTATGTTAGAATATCAATCCAGAAGGCCTCACACACAGGTTAACAGAATATACCTTAATTACTACAGCTGTACCGGCACCTGAAGCGGCCAGTAACCCAACAGCAACAAGGGCATGGGACCAGTGAAATCTGTAGCGAGACAAGGTTCCTGATGAAGGAGTGGTGTCAGTAGAAACAGATGCACCTGCAGCCTGCAAAGTCTGTGGTTGTTGCTGAACATTTGGTGATGGTCTCGGTTGGCCATCTGCGAGTATCACAGCAAACAAGGTAAGGAATGCAAATATTGCACGAATCAACTCAGCTCTAAATCAACATATTTTAAAAAAAAAGTGATAATGGTATTTTACTAGCAGTCTAGCTAAAATGAAGGATTTTTTCTGTTTTTTTTTTTTGTTTGGGGGGGGGGGGCGGGTAAGACCCAGCTGTAACTTCAACATCACACTCCCCACCTTGATTTGCACCAGCTGTCTGAACACTTGGAGATGAATCCTAGAATTACAGAGAAATTAAAGATTAAAATAGTTGAACAACCTCGACAGTGAGAAACTGAGAATCAGTTGAATATTTATACATAAAAAAGTAGAAATAGTAAGCCATAATAATTTGTAACCTGATCAAACACCTAGCTTACCGGCACACGGCAAAAAGCTTCATCTATCTCCTCCTTTGTGAGGCCCTTCTGTTCTAAAAAAGATCGCCTGTACATGACAGGGGAGCCTTTAACTTTTGGGTGCGACAAAAATTTAACGGCATTCTGAACTTGTTCCTCCCGCATTGGTTGTGAGTTCACAAAGACCGATGTTGCTGAACTTTGTTTAACAGGCTCAGCAGTGTCAGCGGTATTTTGCGAGATTTCAGCACCTAAAAACTCAAATAGGAGAACCGATAATTCAATTTTTTATCAAATCCAAAATCCTGTAAGCGATGTATCCGAAAAACATTCAATTAAGCATGGAAATATTCAACAGGACACTGTAGGAAAGAATGAGAAGGAAAAAACGTGTCTGTCGTGCACAAACCACTTGAATATGAATTCTTAACATGCTTAAGAAAGTTAGATTTTGTTTCCTTCTTATTAATAGCCTAGGTATAATACGTAGGAGTCATTGAAAACAAGAATAGATTGAGAAGTAGAAAAAGAAATTGAATGTATTACATAAACCATTTTCGCATTTTGGTTTACAATACTAATCTACCCTCTTTTGAGGGTGATGACTAACCCCATTTTGGGGACTCTTGAAGTGGGAGATCCAAGTTATCCTTCCATTCTTTTTTCATTGGTGAGGATTCTTCATCCTCTCACCCTTTGGTAATGATTATTTAATCACACATTCAAATCATTACATTATGACCACTTATATAGACTTTTGGGTCATTAACTAATTAAGTGATTAATACTAACCACTTTAACTAACTCATATTTCTAACACCTCCGCTCAAGTTGACACCCCTTAACTCTAGGTGCTCAACTTGCCAATACAAAAATTACAATAGAATGAGTTACACTATACAATTTTGATTCACACAACAATACAAACATTTCTTAATAATCTTCTTCTCAATCATCAACAATCACAGTGACATAATTCTCTTGCTTCATTTGCATCCTCTAGCTTCCTTGTTTACTTTTCAGAGAATTCTCTTCCTCAACCTTTTCTCCAAAGCTTGAGCTTAGCTTGTTAAAGGCTATATTAACCTTTTGGACCTAGTCCGTATTAGTGCTGCCCCCAAGAACGGAACCGGCGGTAACCAAATCATTGTTCTCAATAGCTTGACCAACTTTGCTCAGATTGTACACTAGATCCTGAAGATATTATGTTTCTTTCTTGGAGTAATTGATCACACCTTGCCTCCTGTAAATGGGTATATCAAGCTCGATCTCATCCCCATCCTGCTTCAAATGTCCATTCCTCTTCCTTATAATCTGTACCACTTATTCCATTTTCTCTGGCGGCAAACTCTGCAAACCAATCCCCAATTTGTGCTTCTCCTCAAGACTCATTTCCCTCTTATTTGGGCCCTTCGCCTTTGGCTTGGGTTGCTTCAAAGGCGCTTCCCTGGAGGTGCCCGCATTGGATATGGAATGCGCACCGGAGACTGCAACAATGGTGGATTCGATGAGCTTGCAGGAGCCGTGATCTTCCTTTGAGCATCATTGAGTTGGATCTCCACTCCTTTTTCAACTTGCGACAGAAGTGCCCTTTGTTTTTCCAGGGCTCCCTTGATCTCTATCTGTTCTGCTTCCAGACCTTCGATAGAACCTCTGCAGTACTGGATATACAGATTAATCTCTTCTTTGAATTTTTCGTGAATCAACCTTAGCTGTTTCTGCTGATGTAATCTTGACCCAACCGTTTTCTCTTTGACTCACGGAGATTTGTATGTTTCTCGATGTCTTCTTCAATCTGGGAGTGAACATTCTTCAGCTGCAACTGTACGTCTTCGGCAACAGATATTAGAATTTCTGAGGATTTCTTACTCGCCACCGCCTTAAGTTTGCTCTTTAGCTTTCCTAATTCCGAGGCAAACAGTTCAACAGCCCTTACAAATCCATCTTGAGTCTGCTCAGAAGCTTCATGGGTTGAATCGCCTTCTCGTTCTGCAAAACTCAGCCACTCTTTTGCAGGTCCTGACCCTCTTGGGCTCTCTAATGCTTCAGAAGAATTCTTCTTCCGGGCATTCTTGGTGAGTCAATGGCGGAACAACTTCTAAAAAAACCAGCAGCTTTCGATTGCTTCCTTCCTTCTTCGCTCTGCCTCCTTATTCTGTTAGCTTGTCCTTGTTATTTGGAGAAGAAAAGAATCATGATGAAGCGCACACCAAGTAGAAACCACAGGTCCAAAGACATCAAGTTAAAGCATGTTCTGCAAATTATTCTGTTGCTTGGTGTTTGTTTCTGGTTGATCTACCAGATTAAGCACTCTCATGATAAGAAGAAGGAATTTGATGAAAATGATGCAAAGGAGTCAGTCAGAATGCGGAATGCTGACCAGATTCCAAAACTTGGTAGGAAAGATCTTCAACTTTCTTGTTTGCTGTTGGACACGCCAAGATCTTGATTTTGAAGGCGATCTACCACAATGTCACCCCTATACGGCATGAATCTCCAAGATTGTGACAGAAATGCGATCGTCCAATGGCGACAGCAATGAGAATGGAAGTTGCAGGAATCATCAAGATGGTAAAACTAGAGAATGCATATCAAGAATCAACAAGTTTTCGGTGTGGTTGCATTTCTTGCAAGTTTTTCACTATGCAAATCTACAAAATATCGGCTCCATTTGCCGAACTTGCCGAATGTTGTTCCAGTCCACCACTGAATCAGAATTCTTGAAGGAGCACTTGAATCGGTGAACCGAAGCCATTTTGATGTGGAAGGAGGCGATGATGCTCAACCAAGAAAGGAACTGGATAGTTCTACCGGAACACCAAGAACCACCGTGGGCTTCAACATTCCCCCAGCCTGTGTTCTTGATACCATGTTGAAAGTATTGAAAATAAGAATAGATCAAGAAGTGGAAGCAGAAATTGAATGTATTACATAAATCATTTTGGTTTACAATACTAATCTACCATCTTTTGAGGGTGATGACTAATCCTATTTTGGAGACTCTTGAAGTGGGAGATTCAAGTTATCCTCTCCTTCTTTTTACATTGGTGGGGATTCTTCATCCTCTCACCCTTTGGTGATGATTATTCAATCATACACTCAAATCATTACATTATGATCACTTATATAAACTTTTGAGTCATTAACTAACTAAGTGATTAATACTAACCACTTTAACTAACTGATATTTCTAATTGAGTCATACATGACATTTTACTTCATATTTTCCCTCTAACTTTCGTGTGAAGCGGGGACAAATCTCAAGCGACAATCATATAGAATAGCCCAGGTCTTCGAACTGGGTGGTCTCACGCGATCTAAAGCAGAAAGCAGATCGTCCGTCCCCAACAGGCCAACACCCGTCTCCCTTTTCTTTCAAACAGAGAGAAAATGGCATTCCATACTTCAACACAATCAAAATGATAATTTTTCATGTTGATTGATACAATTCAATGGTCGGTATCCTTCCTGAATATATCCAGACTAATTCCCAGGCCAAACCTTTTTCTTGCTCCAAGAACATATTACAGTTTTCTAAGGCTAACATTAAGAAAATTTAATGACTTCAACTTTATCTCGTAAAGGAATTTGTGCAAATATATGTTAACCAAATAACAAAGAAGACGTTCTGGACAATATTAAGTTGACTTTGGCAGGTCTCACGACTATTCCTGCTGCAGGTAAATAGCATAAAGAAACTCAAACAAGAACGCTCTCATATTGAGACTATGATAAATAGCATAAAGAATATCAGGCAAAAACCTGTAATGAGCTAAATGCTTGTCATTTCACACCTGGGTTTTGACGTTTGTCATCAGTAGCATCGGGAGGAGGACCATCCGACTGGCTGCTCATGTTCACCTCGCAGTTCGAAACTCTAGAACAACAGATATATTGAACTGCCGAAGATATAGAGAACGGGGAGTAGAGACGATAATTCTCACCGGAGCTGACGGAGAGGTCAACGGAATCGAGAATTCTGATCAGCAAAAGGTGGGAAATACCGGCGGGGAAAAAGATGGGGTTTTTATCATCGCGAAACAAAGCGTATCCACTACGAAAAACGCCAAAAACGATGCGGATAAGTCCCCGATCCCAAGTAATAACACATCACACATGCTTCGTACCTAAAAGCGCCGCTTATATTTTAGTATCTTAAGTTACATCTCAGCCTCTCAAATCTCTTCCACCTTTTTTTCTTTGGGTTAGCTAATTTTGTAAGGGTTCTAAAATAACATGCACGTCCAGTGAAGTTGAAGACAGAGTTTTTACCTTTGATTTAGCACAGTGGTGAGAACTTATGTGAGATGTAATTGAAGCCTCTTGCTTCCGTTTAATTTACAGCAAAAAGTAATGGGGTACCATCATCAATAAAGATGCCAAAGTCAGTATTTCGTTGATGTTTATGAAGACGCGATTGCCAGGCCATTGTCAATTACTGAACCATTTTCAACTAATATGGCGGTGAAGCAACAACGCCAGGAGTCTTGTACAGGAGGTGTTGAATGTGTGGTTATTGCAGTACTTGCATGGAGGAATGGAGATGCAAATTATAGCAGAAGGAACAAGAAGGAGCCAATGAGAAGGACGAGAAAAGAGACAAGTCGCAAGTTAAAACATGGATGATGAAACCGTCAGAGAGAAAAAAGCAAAAAGCAAGGCATCTGGATTCATGAAGTCACGTGTAAATAAAAGGGGACTGGTTAATGTTATATTGTTATCAGTGGGGTTTCCTCGGAGGCTCTGACGACGACAATCTACGAAAGTGCGACCATATAAGATCCTGATTCTCTTGCTCTACTTTATCATTGAGATTGCTACCCCCATCCCCAGAACACGACATGTTGGCAGATTCCAATTATATAACCATGCTTTCGAATTTTTATTACAATTATCATTGAGCTCTATGAGGAGAGCTAGAATTCAGATGGGTTGGTTTGGTGTTTCTTGTACATTTAACTATTATGGCATTGGCGAGGCTAGTCAAGGTACATGGCATATTTTCAAACAGGGCATTTATAAAACAGTCATACTCATGTGAAATTCTTTTTATTTATTATATCAAAATTTTCAATTGTTTATTACCGCGTATTTCATAGCATGGTTTTCTAATATTAGTATTAAAATTTTAATATAAAACCTTGTAAATTATGATCCAATTCCTTAAAAACAGAACACTAGTACTTATTCTGTTCAGCATTGCTTTCATGATCTTTAAGCTTGGACTGCCTTTGTGGAAAAGGAGAGAATGATTGAGAAAGATTTGATTTCCACTCTTGGTAATATATTAGTTATTTTTAACAAGCAATTCAAAACTAATTTTATAGAAAATAACTCACATGAAATTTTACAATTTTCAGGTTTTTTTTATTCTACTTGGAAAAGAACTGAAGGCATGAAAAGTTTATGGCAGGGAAAAAATCGGGGGAGGACAAACAAAAGGTTCATAAGGTAATTGTTTGGGAATTCCTTATTTCCAACTGTGCACACAAGTCTAGATAAAATCATTTTGAAATTCGTAAAAATCATTTTGAAATTTATACAAACTATATTAAAATTTGTAAATTCTTCTTAAATTCCGTAAATTCTTCTCGAAATCTGTAAACTCCTTTTACCCAACGGATTTCCAAACACACACAAATTCTGTTTGGTCTAACAAAAGAGTTGATTGATCGAGGGCATGTTTAGGAGCTAGTTGTGAAACCTAGGTTTTGTCCAAGTACAAAAAATTTTCTGAAAAGCTATTTTGGTTACAAAATCTCAGTTTGAAACATAGGTTTTCTCTTTCCTACGTTTTCCTCTTTTTCTACTTCTTTATTTTTCCTCTTTCCTACTTTTTCCCTTCTTTCTCTTTCCTCTTTCCTACTTTTTCTTTCTTCTCTTTCCTCTTTTATACTTTTCATTCTTTCTCTTTCTTCTTTCCTGCCCACTTTTTTACCTCGGAATCCGTAAAAGCTAATTACTTCCCAAACATAAATCACTTTTCAAAACCTAGGTTTTGCCTCGGAATCTGTAAAAGCTATTTTCCAAAAAGTTATTCTCCAAAATCTAGGTTTTACCTCGAAACCTGTAAAAATTATTCTGAAAAGAGTTTTCAAACAGACCCTGAGCAGTGGATGTTCACAAGACTCCTTGGAAAAAGAGCACTAAAGCTATTTGTCTGTTAGGACCTGTTTGGTTGGGGGGAAGGGAGGGGAAGGGGAGGTTTAATGAGACCCTCCCCTTATTTGGTTTGAATTTTTGGAGAGAAGGGGATGAAAAATAATCTTCTCTCTCCCCTTCCCTCTCTCTCTTTTTAATCCCTCCAATTTGGGGGGTTTTAAAGGGGAATGAAAATATTAGACTAAAATACCCCTACAATATTTTTGTTATTCCACTGATTCCCTCATCTCTTTTCGGTGAGTACGTGTTTTTCGAAATGGAGTCATGCCTAGATCTAGATATGGATTCGAAGGCCGAAACTCAAAAGCAAAACAATTCCAGCACCGACGGCGTTGTGCCAGTACAAAGCAATTCATTACATTTCAACCTTAATTTTTAGCTAACGCGAAAGAGTTTAGGTCTCGTCGTTTTCCATGGAGGTTGGAGTGGTTCCAAATGGGAAAGCGATATTAAACAATTACAGCAAATAATGAATTCTATCATTTATAACACTTTTTAAATTAAATGGTAGATTAAAAAATATGTAATTAATTATTTTCTCCCTTTAACATCAACTTCCCCCTTTTGCTCATTAATTATTTAAATAAAATATGCGAGGAAGCACCTTAATAATTGTTTAAATTAATTAAATAGAAGAAGAGATTAATTTTTATGAGTGAAAACTAATTTAAGTAAATTGTATAAGTAAATAATTATAAATCAACATACATGGATAAAATGGTAAATTAATTATTAAATTCCCTCCCTTCCCCTCCTGAACCAAACAAAGAATCATTAAAAATCATTCACCTTCCTTCCCCTTTAACTAAAATAAACAAGGTAGCTTTATACCCTTCCATCCCTTCCCATTCCCTCCTATCCATCCCCTTCCTTTCCCCTCCATCAAACCAAACATAGCCTTAGACTCTGCTAGATTAGACGTGGCAATGATACTGCAAATGAGGTTCACCCCCTGCGTTTGAACTTGTTGATTAAACAGTACTCCCTCCTCTTTTTAACAATAGACCCACTGGTACACACAATACTGCATTTTTATACTAGCCACATTTTCTATCTTTAATTTTCTTGCCACTTTACTTTATAATGTATCATTTCTATATAAAAGATAGATAAATTAATTTATAAAAATTAAAAATTAGTTCAACTGGTTATTTATAGAAACAAAATTGCAATAATTTTCATAAGGTGTGTCTTATAATAATTTGCATTAGATGATACGCATGCATCGATTAGGTGGAAATTAAGAAGAGTTAATGTTCATATACAGGCTTTTGGAGGAACAAATAATAAGAAACCCCAAATCAATTGAGCATTATTAAGATAAGTACTTTGAAAAGGGGTTTAATAATAATAATGATAATTCACAAGGCAGCCCAATCAATATCAAAGTAGTCTTGGAAAGGCTCTGTGAAGGAGGAAGCAGGATGATTATAAAGGCCAATTCCATTGTTAGCAAACAAGAAGCTGGCCTCAAAATCATCATCACACGTAATGATCTCCCGCTTATTATCTTGAAGCAACTTCCCAATCTCATCACCATCTTGGCTACAGTTTGAAGCTCCCGTAGAAGGATTTGACGCAATGACAGCGTTAGAAGCCAAGTCGTTTGGTTCATCGGCAGAGGGTTGCTTCGGAGGATGTTGTTGACACACTGCTTTGGTCTTTCCCTTTTTACTATTATTATTGACACCCAACTTTTTGCTCAAATGAGTGTTCCAGTAGTTCTTCACTTGGTTGTCTGTCCTCCCAGGCACCCTCCCCGCTATCAACGACCACCTTAAACGCAAACCAAAAACATAACATTTAATCATTTTAGTTATATATATATCAAGTTTAAATGACCAATTCAGTTCAGTAATGTGTATCATTATATATATATATATAAGTGAGGAAGGAAAGAGACCTATTTCCGAGGAGATTGTGGAGGCGAATAATGAGGTCGTCCTCTTCCTCTGAGAAATCTCCGCGCTTCACATTCGGACTCAGGTAGTTCATCCACCTCAGTCTGCAACTTTTGCCACAATTCTTCAATCCTACACACACAGATTATATATAGTGCACCGAAGATGTATAATCACTGGGTTAGTTGTGGTATACATATATATGTACACACACACACACACCTGTGAGTATAGCGATACGGTTCCACTTCCCTACTCCATGCTGCTTCACGTACTCCATTAAGATCTTGTCTTCCTGAGAATTCCATAAACCCTTCTTATATCCATGTCCGCCTTCCATTGGTACTGCCGCTGCAATTGAAGGTGAGTAATATAATTTAGAAAAAAACGGGATTTTGATTGATTGATTGATTTTGTGTCGACGCCAAAAGTGACTGGCACACCGTGTGTTTTATAGTGTTGAGGGTATAGAAAGTGTGTTCTGAAGAGTAGTTCACTGTTCATATATGAGCGGTGGGCTCGTGACGATAAATTGACTCTGCTAAGCTCAGCTGTACGATATGTTTACTGTGTAAGGAAAAAAGGAGAGCCATTATTGAGATGTGAGGTCTGAGACTGAGCTGTTCCGGGACCGCTGGGGAAATGGTAATTTCCATACCAAGACACACTGTTTTGTTTTCTTCCTCGCAGTTAACCTCATTCCATTAAGATTTTGCTCCAATTATTGCATCCATGTCTCCTCTTGTATAAGTTTTACGCCCATACCCTGTCTGCTTTTTATCATTTGATGGTGACGACGAGCGATTCCTCGCATTCACTTTTCTCACTGGTTCAAATTCAACTTTACTTCCTACTTCTTTCTACCGAGGTGTGTGTGGATTCTTTACAGAAGCTGACAGTGAAAAAGGAGCAGAAATACGTACAGAAGACAGTTGGAGTATTTTAGGCATGTGGGTGTTTTGTGGAGTGATTCCTGGAGATTAAAACAACTGCTTTTTTTTTGGGGGGGGAGGGGGGCGTAAGCAAGACTAGTGGGTTATGATTATTGTATGGATCCAGTTTTTTTCACCAACGGGTATAAAGAGCTGGAGTATCGGATCACGTATGAGTAGGTTCTTAGAATTGTTCGTTCCAGTGCAAGTGACCCATCTTGTACGATCCATTATTGGTTTTTGGATCTGCAGGCAGAGAATCTTCTTGTTCTTTCATCCTCCCCTTTGGTAAACCAAGGGGTTGAAAAGTAAGAACACTGCCACACCTCACTGGTAGTCGATCATACATATCTGCATACGTCTTTCGTTGCATGAACATTGTGCAGTACGTCTTACCGATACATCCCATGTATATAACAACCTAATCATCATCGACATCATGATGAAGAGCTTGGCTCTGGTTCGTGGTTATTTACTTAATCAGTATTTTTTATACTCTTCCCCTGGAGGATTAGTGTCTTAGTGATGTGTGTGATTGTTATTATCATATGAAACATGCATGGATCACATGGGAAGGGAAGAGGGAATTAATGAGATGTCCGGATGCATTGGAAAACGGAAGAGAAACATATAGGGCCAACTGTCGACTGAGCAAAATAGCAGAACAAGGAGAGTAGCGTATGGAGGCTACGTTACGCAGCCTTCAATTTGAATGCAAGTGTTGTCGTGTGGGGGTTTACGTAGTGGCTTATTGGAAAATCCGTTGAAAGAAAAGAGTTACGACTTCTGAGATAATCTTACAATTTTTGAAATGTTTTACGGATTTCAAAATGATTTTTATGGATTTCAAAATTTTTTTTATAAATTTCGAGATAATTTTGTCTTAATTTATATACATAATTAAAAAAGTTATTCCTAAACATGCCATATATATGTGCGCGTGTGTGGATCCAACTCCATGGATCCTGGAGGTCCCTCTTGGATGATGATATCTAAGGTACATAGACTCCATCCACTCTTTCCTCCCAATGTTTACGAAGCTCGCCAAATGCCAATAGCCTAGTTGTACGGAAGATTTTGTAAGGGTTGGTTTGGTTTCAAGGTTTTGAAACCTAGGTTTCAAAACCTAGGTTTTCTCTTTCATACTCTCTTTTTACTACTCTTTCTTACTTTCCTCTTTCTTACTTTCCTCTTTCATACCCACTTTTTCTTACTTTCCTCTTTCATACCCACTTTTTCTTACTTTTTTACCTCGAAATCTGTAAAAGCTATAACTTCCCAAACATAAATCACATTTCAAAATCTAGATTTT